>JAULKJ010000009.1:3459717-3470988 GCA_032355405.1 Rubia balearica
TAGTGGATTTATTCTGAACTGGGCCAGGCCCCGCAGATGTAGGTGGATTTCACCGAACTGCGTAACCAAGTCGTGTGCCTTGCGTGATTTATTTATTTTACGTACTTGGTTAGGACTACGTTGGAACACAGTAGGTCTAGTAATTAAAACATAAAGGTAAAACCAATTTTTCAAACTATTTTTAAAAATCCTATAAAAATAACTTAATTAATTGGACTAAACATTTCGGGTGTTTAATTCGAATTTGTTAGAGTAAACGCCAGCAAGGGTACTCCGTCATTATTTTAGCACTTTCAATTAAAACTCAGAGTTATTTATTTACTTTCAAAAAATTGAAAGTTATATTGACACGTTCGCTATTTTTGTATTTTACCACTCTTTTCATTTATTGTAACGAAATTCCGATGATTTTGAATTTTCTTAAAAGTGTATAACAATTAACTAAAGATAATGATTAATTCAAACATTAGCTGGTGTAACTGTGATTTTTGACCAAAACTCAAAATTTCAAAATCATCTTGTTTGACTAACTAAAGACCACATCCCTTGATAGCAAAGCAGACACGATAGCGAGTATTTCACTCTGCCGTCGTTTCATTTCATTCTCTTTCAGCTGTCTGAATTTTCCTCCCTGCCAAGAACACAGTTCGGAATCACCAACGAATAATGGAAACATTAATTCAGGCACCCTATGGCGCGACTGTGCGGATTATGCTGTCGTCATTGGAGCGAACTTGCTACCTGACGCCGTTGTCAGAAGGCTCACGCGCCTACTTTTGTCCAGCCGCCTTCGCTCCGGTTACAAGCCTACTGCCCAGCTTCAGCTCCACGACCTCATGGACTTCGCCCATTGTACTTCACTTTTCTCATTTTTGTTTTGCATTTATACTGTCGGAGTCACGAGTTTCTGTGTTTATTGTTGCTACCAGAGTTGATCCATTATAAATAGGTTCAGAGTTGACTTTGTACAAGTGTATTTAAGAAATTTACATTACTCTAATAGATGGTATTTGGTGTAGTTCTGTTTTATCTATAATTTTTTTTAATTGATATATCAATAGAATTTTACTGACAAAGTTTAACATATTTTACTTTGAAAATTTGTTCATATAAGATGGCTATGTGGGTTCTAAATTTTTTTTGATGCTTTCATTTGAATGTGACTTCATTAATCGTGGTTTAATGAGGCAAAACAGCTATTATAATGTAAGTTATGTGTTTTGTATGATGTTTTTGTACGCTAGAATCACTTTGTTCTGAGTCATGACTAGCTTGGACTTGAGGAGTATTTGGTTCAGTGTTCAGTCGATGAGGTTTAACAGTGACGGTATTTGCGCAGCGTGATGTAGTGTGGTTAAGCTGTTTAACATTTTGTTCTCCTGAAGTACAAGGTGGATGATATGATTGCTCATCTCTTGCAGCATTGAGAGAAATGCCTATAGCCATCAATACAGAAGATGCGAAGGCTCAGCATTATGAACTCCCCACTTCTTTCTTCAAGCTTGTTCTTTGAGAGCATCTTAAATACAGTTATACAGGCAATTTATACTTGTACTGAGTTGTTTCGTCAATTGTATCAAAATATGTCATATTCTTTTAGTCTTAACTTAATGTTGTTTGAGCACCTGTGAGTTACCATGTTAATGTTCATTTGTTTGCTGACCATTGTTTCTTGAGAACAACATATTGAACTCTTGTCTGTACGACCTTGCATTCTCGCAGCTGTTGTCTTTTTACTGACAGTTCAAAGACTCTAGAGGATGCTGAGAAGGCCATGCTGGAGCTATATTGCGAGAGGTCACAACTACAAGATGGTCATACTGTTCTTGATGTTGGTTGTGGTTGGGGATCTCTTTCCCTATACATTGCTGAAAAATTCAGAAATTGTATGGTAACAGGGATTTGCAATTCAGCAACCCAGAAAGCGCACATTGATGAACAGTGCAGGTACTTCTGCTATATTTTGATAATCATGAAATATTTTGAGCGTAATATGTAGTGTTCACTAAGCTATTTTCACTTAATTTGAAACTAATAGGGCCCGCCAGTTACAAAATCTTGAGATTATTGTTGCTGATATTAGCACCTTCGAAATGGAAGCATCATATGACCGGATATTGTCTATCGAAATGTTTGAGGTACAACTTTCTTCAACCTGTTTGTGGACACACAGTTTTGAACTTCCTGCCATAATGTTCTTGTCTAATATCTTTTTCTTTCTCTGTGGTTGGGAAGCATATGAAAAATTACAAGGATCTTCTCAAGAAGATATCAGCATGGATGAACCCAGATAGTCTTCTTTTCATTCACCACTTCTGCCATAAATCTTTCGCGTACCACTTTGAGGTAATCTTGATTTCTGTTCTTCCCAGTTGTGTTAAGGCTGTAATCCTGATTTCTGTTTGACCATTTTGTTGGGTTTTTGCTTGTCGCTTAGGACCTTAGTGAAGACGATTGGATAACTAGGTACTTCTTCTCTGGAGGAACAATGCCTTCGGCAAATCTGCTCCTTTATTTCCAGGTGAACTCTTCACATGAGCAATTTATCTGCGGCTATGGTTCCTTGTGTCCACTCCTATATCCAGCCTTAGATTCGTGTCTCGTTTAAGAAAACACGTTTTAGCTAAATTGTCAACGCTGTTGATATGCACCAACATTGTTTGTTGTGCTTGCAGGATGATGTCTCTGTAGTTAATCATTGGCTTGTTAATGGAAAACATTATGCTCAAACAAGGTACGGATTAAGGATTCCTGCAGCTAGTATCTAATGTACTTGCCTTTCCTGATTCGAGTTCACAAGTTTATACATTTAGTTCATTCGTCGTGTATTCTTGCAGTGAGGAGTGGCTCAAAAGAATGGACAAAAGTATGAGTACTATAAAACCAATAATGGAGTCAACATATGGCAAGGATTCAGCTCTGAAATGGACTGTGTACTGGAGAACGTTCTTCATCTCAGTCGCAGAACTCTTTGGTTACAACAATGGAGACGAATGGATGGTTGCTCATTTCCTGTTCAGGAAAAAACCATAATGGGGGAGACGCACCTTATCGGTTCCAAGTTTTTTCTGACCATTTTGAATGCCAACAAAACAAACGGCGAACATTTCAGACCGTTTTCCCTACATGCCCTAATTTATACAGACGGAATTTCTCCCACATAATGTGGCCAATAAGAGCATCTACCTTTTATAACAATATTATGTGTTGCTTCATGCTAAGATCAACAGCTCATTTCTCCGGGCTTGCCAGTGTAAACTAATGTACATGAATGGACATGTTCAACCTATCAGTAGAAAGGAGAAATGTAACCTCATTACTTGATTCCTTGATCATCCTTAATCCTAACAGAAACTGCAACTTCATTACAAACACTGTTGGTACTAAACAAAACCATTCGACAGTAACAGCCTCACAGGCATCTTATTGTGTGTGTGTAAGCACACTAGTTGTTAATCCTGCAAAAATAATATAACTGGAATCAGAAACCCAAGTAGAACATGTCATCAATTGCAGCAATTTGATCTGATTTTAAATATTAAAAAGTACTAATTTGATGTGATGAGTACAAAAGGAATGATGTTATGAAGCTGAACAAATACATGCAAAGCAGACTTCTCCAAGATATGTGAAGACAAGAAACACTTTCTAGGGAAGCCTATTGCAAGAATCAAAACACGAGCTAAAGGATTATAGGGAATAACGTTACCAAGCAAAAGTAATTTCACGGGAGGAGATTGGTTTCATGCAGTTTACTTGGTCTAAAAGATCATGCAGCATACAAGTTATCTTTGAATAAAAAAGGATATACCGTCTTCCAAACTCCGCAAGCTCCCCAGTACATACAATAGATCCCCGGGCCAGGAAAAAAAAGAAAGGTACTTGACATTAATGGAGGAAATAGATCGAAGAAACCTTAGTTAAAAGCCAAACCAGGAGAACAGAAGGTGCAACAAGGTGAGGTAGAACAAGACAATCATAATACAAATTAAATAGAGAAGCTAAAACTGGAGCATGACGAATTGCCTTATTTGCAGCACCACTTCTAATCAAATCCACCAAATTTTCTATCTGGAAATCAGTCCACTTTTTCATAAATTCTGGTCAACTTCTTAGTCTGTGATATGCTGATTGCAAAGCAATGTAGATAACTGCAAACTTGGCTAACATAAAGGTTCCAAGGAAATATTTCCCTGACATAACTAATGTAATACTGCACAAACAAGCTCATTGTATTACAATCTCTAAAATCACAGTCTCCTGGATGGAGAACACGTGTCAAAAGTCAATGCTGGAAGCTACTCCATTTTATGCACACATTTTGAATTAATTAACAAACAAGGATTACTTTGGGATTAAAAGAGGAGCTTAAAGAATCCAATATACAGAATAGAAAAGGAGGATGAAATAAAATAACACCGTGCAACAATAAAAATGAGAACATAGTAGTAAGTGCAGAGAATATATTTTAAGTGACACATTCAAAAGAGTTCAACAGGATCATGGATATGTTTAAAATAACAAAAACACAACTATTCAGAGCACCGAGTAATTATTCCAGAAACTCCTAGCATCAGCCATCAGTGTAGGTATGTACAGCATTATGGAGTGCACGGCACTTATCCTGAGTTCCTCTTATCATTAAGACATCCACAACTACAGAGGATTCTGAATTCTGTTTCTATAATTGAAGTTCATAATTGATTCCACGGGTAGACTAATCCTACATTTCCTAGGCGATCTTACAAGTTACAATCCCTGAAAATAGAGTGTCAATTTAGCAACATTAAAGCTCAAACAAGCACATTATCCATTTTCCAATGACAATGATCAACAATACAAAGCAAATATGAACATAACACGTGAAATTTCACCAATCCGCAATCGAGGCATTATGCAGACGCCTCATTGTTGCTCTTAGTATCCGTTAGATTGGTCAAATCCACAACGCCTTCCGCTTCGAGGAATCGACTCAAATGCTTATCATCCAACTTTTGCTGGAAAACAACATAGAAAAATCTCCAACATCTCAAGAAAATATACCCAACAATAATCTGAGAGTTAAAATTCCAAAAACTTACAGATAAACACTCCCTGTACTTGTACCACTCACTAGCACAAACCTCTTGGTCCCATTGGCCCTTCAAGAACTTCTCTGAGTACCATCTACATTCACAAGCAAAAATCAAAATCAGAGTTTTGGGATTTAGGATGCAATTCAATAATTGAAGGAAAGGTTCGGATAATACCTGTAGAAGCAATTGTTGTAAGCTTCCCTTAAATCGGCTCATGGTGAAGTAGCTACAGGTTGGTTCTTTTTCTCCCTTAGAATTCCCATGGTGTAATTCTACGGGAATTTGAAGCCTGCGTTGTTCTCTAGTTGTCAGAAGAGGAAAAGTATATTCTTTCTGGGGTTAAGTTATATCGCCGCCGTGATCTGGCGGCGATTCTGAATTGGCCGACTTTTTGCAGGTAGCACCGCCGCTGTGGTGGCGTAATTATTCCAAGGGTAATTTTTTTTTTTGCAAAGTTTTGGGAAATACTGTCTTTTCGTATGAAAAGACAGAGTCAAATTAGAATTATAGAAAAGTAAAAACCTTTAATTGCAATATTAAAATTTTATTATGCAACGTGTAGTAGTTATAAATTTATGACCCGATTAATGCAACAAATTTTTTTTATCTTGATTTAATCTAATTTACAATTTAAACTTGGCAAAATTTTGGGAAAGACCGTCTTTCCATAGGCATATGGAAAGACGAGGTTGAATTAGAATTATAAAAAGGTAAAAGGTTTTAGTTACAATATTAAAATTTTATTATGCAACATGTAGGAGTGATAAGTTTATGATTCGATAAATATAACCCGAAAATTTTATTTTAATTTCTTTAAATTTTCATTTCAAACCTTGGTCTTTCCACAATTTGTGGAAAGACCGTCTTTCAAGAGACAGACTCTTTAAACTTTGGTATTTCCATAACTTATGGAAAAATCGTCTTTCAAAAGATGAACTCTTTTTTCCCCTGAAAATATGGGTAAATATGTATTTTAGTTCTAAAAACAGGGAGATTTCTTGTAGACACCCAACTGGACAAATAGTTTTTAAAAAAGAGAGAAAAGTGCATTTTGAATATTTGTTTTAGTTGAAAGTGTCAATATAATATTGTAAAATGTGAAAGTGCAATCTAATTTTATGTTTTAGTCAAAAGTGTCAATCTAACCCTGAAAATTAAATTGTGGCCGGAATTCTTTAAAATGATCACTATACCCGTTTTAAAAAAAAAAGAAATTTATGTACAAAAAGACAATATTATCTTTTCCCAAAAAAGCTCAAACCCTTCCACGGGTCAACGGTGGTCAACGTCGGACAGCCGCTGGCTGATGGTGGTTGGGTTAGATCAGTACTTTTATTGATAAGACAGGGTTAGATCAAACACTTTAGTAAAAATACAGGATTAAAATCAGCACTTATGTAAAAATGATAAGCTCAGATCAACACTATCATAAAAACATCTTTTTGAGGAGAACTCACTCCTTATAAACATGCCTTCATTATAACTTCATAATCTAATGTATCATAAATATACTTATAAGTTGTATGTCTTCGTTACGAAAGTAAGAAATTTTGGTAAATACTTTTCGAAAGAAATTCATAAATTTTGGTAAATAATTTCATTAAGAAATTCGATAACTTTGTAATTAGAAATCAACACATATTGCTACTAGGATACTACTGGGGACATAATCAATTTTTTTATTATGGAGATCGAATTTGTATACTCCTTCGTCCTAGATAAATTCGCATATTTTGATTTTTGGAAGTCAAACTAAGTCAAATTTGATCATTAAATTCTATTAATATGTATATATAAGACTATTATCATGTCAATTGTTGTTGGATTCATTATCACATGTATTTTTAAATTATTATTTTTAATTTTTTACACACATGAATAAAGATATTAAAGTAGTTGAAAATTGATTCAGTTGACTTTCAAAAGTCAAAATGTGCCAATTTATTTGGGGATAGAGGGAGTATTAAAAATTAATTAGAAACTACCATATACAAATTATAAATATATTTATCATGCATTAGATTATGAAGTTGTACTTTACCAACGATTAATGAAATCTATTTTATTTTTCAAAAAGAAGATCATGAAGTTGTAATGAAGGCATATTTATAAGAAGTAGACTCTCCTCAAAAAGATTTTTTTTATGATAGTGTTGATTAAACCAACCCTATGTTTGTTTTTAAAGTGTTGATCTAACCATGTCTTATTAATAAAAGTCCTATCTAACCCAGCCACCATCAGCCGACGGTGGTCTGACATTGATCGGAATTGACCACTGTTGACTAGTGGCAAAACTTAGGGGTATAATGGTCATTACATTTTTAATTTTAAACCTAGGGGTATTTTTATCTTTTTAGGTTAGGTCAACGCATGAATTCCTTTAATAAACGTTGAAATAGTGCAATTTGGGCATATCAGTACCATTTCTCCAAAACATAGGGTTAGATTTACATTGTCAGATTTTACAGGGTTATTTTTGCACTTTCAAAAATTAATAGGGTTATTTTTGCACTTATCGCTAAAAAAATTATTTCCTCTTTAATTTTTTTCCAATAATTGTTACAGTTACACTATAACTATAACTATTTATATTTTAAATATATTATTTTTTATACAATAAATGAAAATAATGTTAAATTATTTCATTAGTTTCATTAATTATAAAATAACCTTATCTAACGGTTAAATAGTCTAATATAAAATTTTATGCTAAAGATACAACATTTTCATATAGAAATACCTCTAGAATTAGACCATGCTACATGAAAACGAAATCAGACCAATATTTTAGAAGGTGCAAGTTAGTACATAAATTTTCACCCATTCGTCATATTAGTAGTCTTTGGTTAATGTGGAAATTAAATTCATGCAGTAATTTATATTTCATGGGAAGTTATTTCCATGATTAAAATCCCAGGATATAAACAAAACGTGTTTGGTTACACATGTAAGAATTTGTATTTCCTAGAATTTATTTTCTAAGATGTTGTTTGGTTGACTTTATTTAGCTTCTGTGAAACCCATCGATTATAACAATTTTAAAAAAATAAATAAATTCATACATTGAAAACATTCACTCATCACAATCTTCAAACATTCAAATGACAAAATAAATTGAGTTAAATCTTAACTCACTCGAAGTCTAAAAAACAACTTATTACACTAAAAAGAAATCAACCAAAATCAATCTAATTGAAATCAAATTTATAACTCGAATATAATAACACTCGAATATATTTTAATTAAATAATTAAGAATAAACAATCATATACATCAATAATCCAAAGCAAATTATATATACTGGAATACTCGAATATGAACTTGGTGAATATAATTATTTGGTGAAACACATTCAAACCCTAAACATAAAATATTGTAAACCTATACATCACATATAATCTTAAAAATAATAAAATATATCAAATTAAATTTCATCAATTAAATTTATTTACATATAATTTCATCAAATTAAATTGATACAAATATCACAGACGATCGACATATGGAAGGTGTATATTATTCTACGACATTGTCAGTAAATTTATAATTTTAAAGATGGATACGTGGAAGCCCAGAAGTCAGGATTTATAAATTTATAATGTATAAATTTATAAATCCTAACATTTGGCCACATGGGCCTTGTAATAGGTAGATTTTGGGTTGAATATTATTAGTCAGTTAGTTGATTAGTAAATTTTGTTATTTTCGGCCATGTCATTAAAATTGTAGCCGAGATTTATTTATGTTAGAATTAGATTAGAATTTGATTTTTGGTATTTTGGGTAGATATGGTTTTATCTTCTTCAACCTGCCATAAGTTGACTCGGATTCCAATTGTGCTTAGGGTTTATTATGGCTGAAATTCTCCTCTATTTAAAGAGAGGATGGCCGAAACTTTTATCATCTTTTATCAATTATATATTCAGAATTTTGAAACATTCTCATTATCTTCGTTGTTGCTTAAACATGCGGGTTATTTAAGTTTCAATCTCCTTTTTAAGTGTACCCTGCGGGTTAGACGCTTATAAAGAACCTTTGTGATCTAAACCTGTGTGCTATTTAGATAACAAGTCGAAGTTGAGTGTACCCTGCGGATTAGACATTGCAATTTCGTGCGAATCAACAGGTTGGGCGAGATTCCTGTTCGGTTCAAAGATCCGATATTGCGCAAACCAGAGTTTTCGCAAGGATATTTATATCATAAATTTATTTACATACTCCTCAGTAAAAATAAAAGGATAAAGGTCAAATTTTTGGTTATGATATATTGCTTGGATATAATACCATTCGTGGGATAAAATCAACCAAACAACCCTACCCATCATAAAATCTTAGAAATTTGTAATTATCGCATCTCTTACTGCATACCAAATGACTCCTCAGTACTAGTTTCAACACAAAGAAAGTTATTCATTTGAATATTTTAGTATTAACAATTTAATCAAAAGTATAGAAACGATTAGAAAATCACAAGTTTAATTATCTAACTTGATTTTAGCATTTTAATATGAAAGGCATATTACAATATTAGCACAAAATATATGTAAATTGTTGAAATTGGAAAAGACTCCAACGTAATAAGAGCATTTCCAATCGTAAACTACAAAATCTAGTAGTTTGTCTTACTATGTCACTTTTCAAGTGGGTGAGTTGGTAAGCTACAAACTTCTTTAATGGTTACTTAGACTCTTTAAACTTATAAGCCCCACAGATTAAAATATTAAAATGATTTTAAATATATTTATATCATATTAATTAATTTACTTCTAATAAGAAATTGATTTTATTTGCATTTAAAGCATTTTGTATTAATGACGTCCGAAATCTAATGTATGCTTTGTTGTGCGGTACCTCTCTACAAGCAGCATATATGGCATCTACAACAAGGTGAGATATCATGTTACAATTTTTTAAAAAGAATTCTACAAGCAGGTTTAAAAAACCAGTTTAGCTTAATATGTTTGGGAAAACAAATCAAGCCTTTGGTATTTGAACTTAATTGATTTTGTTTCAGTCTTTGATATAGAAATATAACCCTATATAATTGAGAAAGTGCAGATATAATTCTAAGATAATTTTTAGTGTAAAAATAACCCTAACTACTTTACATAAGTGTAAATATAACCGTAAAGACCATATTTCGGCATTGACTGAACATTTTTGGCCATTGACCATTGGAAATGACCAAAATGCCCTTTCAGCCTAAAATAAAAAATTGAAAGACAAAAATGCCCTTTGACTCACCACTATACTGCCACGACCGCCACTACTCCACCACTTTCACCGTGCCGCCGCCACTGCCACTCCACCTCCGCCGCCGCTACCATCTCCATTGCTGCCACCACCATCTACATTGCCACCTCCTTCGCCGCTAGGGTTTCCGCCACCACCTCCAGCCGCTAGCCTTCCCCTCTAGGTTTCCGCCTCACCCTCACCGCCACTGACGACCTCATATTTCCCCCTCCGACCTCAAATTTCTGTCGCTGACCTCACCCCAATGCCATATATCCTCCGATGACCTCAACCCCACCGTCGCTGACCACCTCATCAACACGCCAACCTCAAATTTCCCCCTCCCCCACAGGCGACCCTCTCGTCAATGCATTTTTGAGCACCTCATCATCGGTTATTGAGCGTTGCGTCACCGTCGACGACCACCACCAACACCAACCCCTCTCCCAGCTCGCAACCTGCACAACCACCCCCACAACCCCCACGCCTCCTCCGCCACCATCCGCCACCATTTCCGGTGCCGCTTAGCCGAGCGCCGAAAAATCGATACCCACCACTCGCAATAAAATCCCACAATTTTCGGCACCATTTCCAGAAAATTGACCCACCATTTCCGAAAAATCGAGATCAACCACCCGGAATCGAGAACCACCACCCATAATCGAGACCCACCATTTCCGGCGCCACTCAGCCAAATGCCGTAATAAAGCTGGCTAACACATTATTTGAAGAAAGAAGAAGAGAGATGGAGTTGGCAACTCTCGGTTTGTTTGAAGGCAAAAACTTGGAAACGAAGAATTAGGGCTTTAGGGGGGTATGAATATAATTTCAATGCTTTTGTATTTTTTACGGAGGGGTAAAATAGTCCTTTCACTTAATTCCAGCCTTAAAATATTGAAAAAGGTTATATTTCCACATACGCTAACTATCTAGGGTTATATTTTCACTTTCAATTATCACAAGG
>JAULKJ010000009.1:3489261-3509068 GCA_032355405.1 Rubia balearica
TTTTAGTTTTTATTTGCACACCTTTATTTAATCTCGTAAAAACGGATGAGGCGCATTATCGAAATACACCTTTGCATGGCAATAATTTAAAAAAATAAAATTGATGGTCACCGAAGCAAACTCGCATTATCGAAATGTGCCTTTTGCATGTAAGGAATTAAAAAAAATTAAAAAGGTAGAGAACGCATTTTTAAAATGTATCCTGCCCATTTGCATCCAACACCCCATATTGTAGCACTAGTCTTGGACTTTTCTCGTTTGACTGCATACTGTCGTTGTTTTGAAGTAAGGCCATGCATGAGAATCAAAAGTTGTAGTGGTCACTAGCCACTAAATCAGTTTTGGTCATAGAATTATCATTCCATTACTTGTACTATGAATGATAGAAAGTAAAGCCTACGTCAAAACAGACAACATTAAAATTTTGATAAATATTTAAATAAAAAACCAGTGCCAGAATAAACATGACGGTTATTATTATAAGGAGCAACACTATCCATATTGGAGGATGCAGCAGTCATTTGATTGGTAGCTCCAAAATCCATGAACCAATCAGGAGCAGCTTTTTATTGTTGAGGTTGAGACGTATCTGCGAAATTGGTGATGTCATCGCGAGATACATGAGAAATCTTCCAACAAAAAGCAGCAAGATGACAGGGGCGATCACCATTGTCACTGATAAGTGCCACCGCCACGGACACCATGAGCAACCGAGTCGCCACCGACGGGAGGAGATCTGGCGGCTCCAAGTTTATGGTCGCGGCCGATGCCTAGTTTTCCATGCCAGTTGTTTCTGCGGCCACCTTTGCCTTGGGATAGCTGCTCGGACGCTTGCTGAGAGGCTAGTAAAAGCTGCAGATTTTGGTCCGGATGTTGGAGTTGAACAAGCTTTATGAGAAAACTCAAGAGCCTCAACATTTGATACTAAAGTAAACAACTCCGGTGGAGGTCTAATAATTATCTAAGCAGAAGCAAACTCAGAGAAATGTGAATTCGTGCCACAACAAAAAAAATGATATCATCATTTGAAATAGTGTCACCCATATTGTGCAATTCATTAGGATGATGCTGAAAACGAGTATAATAATCCTGAGCAGATAGATCATCTTGACGAATGCTCATCAAGAAATCACAAAGGTGAAGACGATGTGCACGAGAACTATTCTGATACTTAGTAGATAAAGTATCCCATACCTGAGCGAAAGCCATCATTCCATTGACAACCGACATGGAGACGGGAGGGGGGGATGAGAACAGTTGAGCTTGAACTTGTTGATGCGAACTCAATCAGAATAAGCATCCAAAGCTGTTAATTTGGCGGAAGATTCAATTTCGATGGGATTTTGCCAGCAGAATCAGTTGGTAGATCCGGAACTTCTTCGATCCATCAATAAATTCGAGTAAATAAAATGAACGTAAAATAGAAGTAACGTGAGTGTGCTAGTTTTCATAGTTGGAACCATCAAACTTCATAGTGATGCAATTGATCAACGTAGCAAGTGGAAAAGATGTCATGAAAACGAACCAAAAAACATTTTCAATCACAAAAGAAATAGACAAATTGCACCAACCACATACCAAACTTGCGATTAGCAGTTGACAATTAACCTAATGATCGTGCGTGAAGAAGAAAACAATAACAGTGGATGAGATCACCGGTGGTGCGTCGATCGGTGCGTAAGGCGGCAATCGGCAGCGTGTAGAGAGCGGGGGATGTGCGTGAGGAAGCAGCAGGCATCTAGAAAAAATGGTGATGATTGGCAGCGTCTGTGGACGGTGATCAACGGTGATCGACGTTGAAAAAATAGGTGGTGGGTGGGCGGCGATTGCAGCGAACTGAGAGAATTTTTGGGAAAAGCCAGTAATATTTTAGAGAAACGTGATTGTACCATGATAAAAAAAAGTGTTAATATATCATTTTCCAACATAGAGTATAACCCACAATTATTGTGGGTGTGCGTATTCATATATATAGTGAGTACAAAGGGATATAAAAGTACAAAACAAAATATGGAATAGGATATTTACAAAACCAATCAGAAATGGTATTCATTTCTAATCCTGATTCTAAACAGTCTATATCTCTATTAGTGAACTCCAAATATGTCATGTGATGTATCATTTTAAGGTTTGAAAACATAACAAAAAAATTATTCAATAATCATAAATCTACCACATGTTTATAGTGCAAGAATGGATTACGAAGGCACCGTTGGAAGATGGTTTCGCTTTTTTTTCGTAGAACCAACTTTCATAATTATTTCTTTTAATTTCACAAACTATGTAGAAATGACACTAATGATATTAAAAAAGATTATGTATGGTGGTTAAACTATTTTTCATCCACGGTTTTATTTAAGCAACAGTTGAACCACCGTATCATATCAATTTCCAAGTTACTTGGAAGTTCCCACCCTTAAGTTCGTCCTGTGAATAATGGTATTTCCTTAAGTTATTGAGTAATCAGGGTATTATTTGCAATTTTCAAAATTGATTAAAATTTTGCAGGTCAACCATGAAACTGGGTCAGACATAATCTATATCCCTAACAATCTCCTTATGCGCCACTAATTTTCCTTCTCCAAACTTTCCTTCTTCATCAACTACTCCTCCGATCAAACCACACATTCTCTAACCAACCATTCATATTTGTGCTTCTACTCCACTATTGTTACCCGTAACATATCGGAAATTCATTTAAGAGCTTTAAAAAAAGAAAAAATCTTGGATGATAAAGATAAAAGAGGGAAGCAGCGGAAGGAGATGGGTTCCGCCATCATTAGTGCTTGAGTGGCAGTCAAAATCTTAGAAAAGAAGAAAAGAGCGGAAATGGTAAGTATGTGGTGCTTGTGATTTTCGATATTATATTGGGGTTGAAATACTAATTTTTTCCTCTCAAACACTCTCTCTTATTCTTTTCCACCAAATCAGTAGATATGAAAATCCATTTTCCACTCTTTGCCTCTGTAATTGTTCATCTTCTCTTGTTGCGTTGCATTTTTATGGCCTATTTCTCTTTTCCGCCAACAAATTGTGATGGTATTGTATCAATTGTTACGTATCGGGCACTTTTTGTGCTTCCAAGTTTATGCCCGAGACAAAAAAAATGGATGATGACACATCCATCTGTATGCTTGACACCACCCTTTAGGAATCGGCAGTGTTGATAGCTACTCGAAAACCAAAAAGTAAGATTCAGTCAACCCAGGCGTTGTCGCTGCTTCGAAGTTCGCCCTTCCACCATCAAACAATTGCATGACTCTGATAATGGTGTTCTCCATGACGTGGTGTCGGATAATGTTTACTCGCCTATTAAAGTTGTAGATACTGAGTTCAAAGGTTGTATTGCTGGCCGACCACTCAGCTCACCCTTCGGCAAGTCATTGGTGGTAGACGGAGTTGCTAGGGATGAAAGCTAGTCTGATGATACCTCGAAAGGCACAAACATGATGCTTTATTTGTTAATCACGTGCCTGAGAGAGCTTCGAAGATTGAAGAGGCCAAGAAGTAGGGGTGTTCAAGAACCAGTCTGAATCGGTAAAATGAATCGACGAATATTTTGTTCCAGTCTTCGGTCCAAGATTTTTAAATATTTCGAGTTCCGGTCTTGACTGGATGGAATGGTAACTTACTCTTATGTTTATTTTTTAAAGTATTTATAATTTAAGTTTATATACTAGTTTAGATTTATTTTTGATTGGTTAGTATTCTTCCATATTTTGAGGTAAAAATATCTAATAACTTCTAGTTTACTATCTTTTAACGGCCAAAAATTTAATTAAAATTTCTCTAACACCAAAAATTTATTGTAAAAGAATAAATCTTACTAAAATCTGGTCCATACTGGTCCAGATTAAGAATTATTCCGGTCCTAAATAATCACTAACTGGTACGATTCTCGGCCCAAGCTTTTTTTTATCATTCTGGTTCCGGTCTGGTCTAACTTTGGACAGATGGACACCCTTACCAAGAAGTAATGCCGGTGTTTTTTTCATTTTCCATGCCAAAGATAACTCCTTGTTGTTTGGAATTTTTTGCTTTTAGATTGTAAATAACATGTGCCCCTCAGCTTTTAATGTCCTTGGTTATGTATTGTTATGTGAATTAATGATTCGGATATGGGGAAAATGTTTAGTTATATCTCTACAGGATTGAGGGATTTATGATGGTATTTATAATGTGTGGGTAGATGTATCTATTTCCTGGAAATTTTTATGCCATTTCTTCAAATTATTGGGGGCCAGAATGAATTTATATTCATTTATCATGATTTAAAAAGGATATCTATCCTGCTGGGCGGCTTGATTTATTTTCGGTTGAATCTCATTTTTCTGAAAACTTATGCTCCTTTATTTCATTTTCTTATACCCACATGATGGTGGAAATTGACATTGGTGTTGGTTCAAGTCGAAGGCATGAAAATAAAATAAGGGAAAAAACCTTAGCATGAAACATTAGTGCTTTATGGGGAATTGCATCTTCTCATAGGAGGCATGTATGTGTGGATTAACTCTTATGCAAGTTTCGAAGAAAAAGTGATAGCACCAAAAATAGTGTTTTTCGTGTCCTTGAATGTTGGTGTCGTAAATGAGATGTGATTGTTTTAAATTGTTGGCATGTTGGTGCCGTACATGTGTTAAATTTGTCTTCTTGGTGCCATGTCACATTTGATTACATTGTTATGTTGTTGTGAATATGGTGTTTTGCCCTATTGTTTCCATATAATTTTTTTGTTCAGTTAATGCCATACTAATGTGCTTCTATTAATGTTGGCATGTTGATGCTATGTTGTGTGTTTGGTGTGCTTCAATGTTGATGAAGTTTATGTATTGGTGTGCATTTTCCCGTATTCTGTCTATGTGGTGGAATGTTACCATACTGATGTTTACTAGAATGTTTAGATCTTTAAGCACCTCACTTGCACACAACCATCATTTGCATAGCGCATCTCTAGTTTGTGGAATATTTTTTTATAAAATAACACAACCAGCTCATGAATACTTTTAAAGTGTATCTTCCCTCATTCTCAGTTTCGCATTTAAATATGTACATGTGGCCCTAAAAAAATATTACACACTGCCTGTTTCATCAAACCAATTTTTGACTCAAATCATTTGACAAACAAGTTTGGTTAAAGTTCATTGCAAAACTTACATTTAATCGGAGCTGGGCTGGAACATTTCGTTCACACCAAAATCAAAATGTCCTTAGGCTTACAAAACACACCTTTAACCCCAAGCCCCAAAAATAAGAGTTTTCATGCATTCATTTGTCATACCCTAATGCATTTATTAAGGATTGAATCTCATTAGTTGGTTTAACTGTTATAAGATGGTGTATACTTGTTAGGACATCATATTTGCTTGCATTTAGTAACTTTGGAAGCCCCTTCTCTATTAAGTTGTCCTTACTCATGTGAGGAATCTTATAATTGTTACCACCTTGTACTTTGATGATCTCCCATAGTGCTGCTTGATGTGTGACAAACACCTTTTTTAGTGTTGTTGCATCTTCCCTTGAAAATGCATTATTCATGGATGTGTGAAGTTCCACTACATTACTTGCTTCTTGTTCTTGTTGCAATGTCTGTATTGACTTAAATAAACTTGAGATCCAAAATGTTAAGATCTGAATAATTAGATGGTTGACTTTTTAAATTTATGTTAAAACCATCAAATTGTGCTACAACCTGGAAAAGTGGGTCATTGTTCTTGATTTGTGGTTTTGCGTTATTCTGTTGGATGTAAATGGTTTTGCTCATGTTTGCAGCCACTTAGCCTTGATGGTCGGGATAACTTCTTGGATGATTTTATCCCTTGTCACGTCATTCATAATTTATGGAACTGGAATTGTTTTAATGGTGCCACCACCTCTATTTTTACTGTTATTAATTCCTACTTGCTCTTGCACAAAAGGGAAAATCCCTATCTTCCCATCAAACAACACCTGGTCATCCTCCCCAAAAAAGTTCGGCTCACAGCACAAATAAACATTAATTTTGAATGTGTGATTTATGTTAACATGTTCGGTAAGGCTCTGGTTCATCGGGTGCTAACAAGTACCTTACTGTTGCTTTACTTAGGTAGAACCATTTCTCATCTAAGTGAATAATATTGTTTATTTCCTTGAATTACAGTTGTGCATCCAACTTGGACAAGCAATATACCAACCTTGTAATCTTGTTATGTGTTGTCAATGTTGGTTTAAATTGTTGGTGTCGCTCTTCATAGTCTTTGATTTTGCAGCTCTTGGAACAGTGATCTTCCCTATTTGTAAATCACATGATGTCCCTCTTATTGTTCTTCGTGAATTTGCAAGTAAGGCTTTCAAACCCTCCAAGTCAATAGTTATATTTTTTTTATGCAGAGGATGCCCCACCATTCGATGACGCAATTCCAGGTTCTATCCGACGACCATTCAAGCCCTTGCCCAGGACCAAATTGTGCTCACCATCTGAACAAAACAACCGAACAAAGTTGCTGCCTCGACCCTCATCATGTGACGAATCTTTTCATTCTCGTGATACTCCAATAAAAGTTCCCACAAATTCTCTTTCTCCTCGTTCGTCAAGTTCTTGACCCGCATTGACCTAGAAAAACACAAGGTGATTAGTGGGAGGTTGTACTATATCAGTAGAGCAACCACTTTCTTCGAGAGTTAGGAAAGGCTCGATGATGTGCACTTTCGAAATATGAGGGTTCCCCGAAAAAATCCATTTTTGAGTGGTTTTGGTTTTTTAGTTGGTTTGTATATTAGGGAGCAAGATGTATTTTGGTTGAGTTTGGCTTCTATTTATAGGGTTTGCTGTAATTTTTAATTTTGGATATGTAAGATTAGATTTATATTTTCAGATGAACGGTGCATCAATTTATGGATTTGGCTTCTTTCCCTAGTGGGATGGGGGTGTACAGTAAAAAAAAGAATTTTTACCCTAATTAACCCTTCTTTCTGGAAATTTTTAAAACAAAATAGCCCACATGGATGATGGGGCATGACATGCAGGCCCACCTAAAAAAACTAACATTTTCTCTTTCTACAGAAGGGGTTGGTACAAAGGGAGTAACATAATTCAATACTTTCAGCATATTAGGTCACAACAATCCAATTTAGCATCAAACTCAAAGTTTTACATGTTTCATTCATTAAGTTCAAAGAAGATTTGATCTCCGTTGATAGAGAAATCTTGTCATAAAATCTATGGAGGCTCTACAGTGGAACCACTCCCACTTAATGCCTCTCAAACCTGAAGATTAATTGTTTGGTGAAATTTACAAATTTGGAAGACATCCAACATAGTAAAGGACTGGTCGTATATTAAACAATTACTCAAGGTAAAATCTTGGGAAAATCGTCTTTCTATAAACTTATGGAAAATTGAGTTTGATTAGAATAATAACAGATAAAAGGTCTTGGTTGCAAAATTAAAAATTTATTATGCAACGTGCGGTAGTTATAAATTTTATAACCCGATTCAAACAACCCAAAAATTTTATCTTCATTTCTTCTAGTTTGCACTTTAAATCTTGATCTTTCCATAATTTATGCAAATACCTTCTTTCAAGAGATGAACTCATTGCGCAAGGGAAAAATATTTTAAGATATATTTGTGATACAATACTCTAAGGGAATGATTATGTCGGCAATTTTATTTTGGCAGAGAGCAGTTATGTTGGCAACGATAATACTCGTATTTTTTAGTTTTGAAGTTACGGTCTCAAAAGAAAAATGTTTCGACAAACAACAATAAGTTAAAGTAATTATGAGCATTCAGTAAGCGTCTCTCGATGATGAAACTTATAGTTTACTTCTGTTTTTGACAAGTTTAGTTTCTATTGTTTTTAATTGTTGAATCAAATTCTCAATCCAAGTGTAGTTTTCTCTTTTTTTAAAGGAAAGTTTTCTTTCTCATTTGCAAAGGCAGCATAGCTCCCAAGTCATACAAAAGTTGACTTACCTCACAGAGACTATCGACTCGGAGGCAAAACTACCTGTTACATTTGATTTTTATCATCTCACTGCTACCGATGCCTATGTCTATATGGAGCTAAGATTTACATAGGCTCAACTTTGAAAGCGATAAAACGGCAGACTACTGAGTTTTCTGTATAGCAACCGCAAGTCAAGATGCTAGCAGAAGCAACAGGGTCATAGTAAAAGTAAAGGACACGACGAACTACTACTATATTGCTTAAGTTTTCAGCACATCTAGAACGAAGGAACGAAGCTAGAGGTACCGCTATGAGTCTTGTTAGGATACATAAGCTCTAAGGCTTGGTCTTGAACTTCCTCTGGGCCTTCAAGTCGACCACAACAACAGTAATGTTGTCCTTGCTTCCTTTCTGGCTTGCACGGTTAACAAGGCACTCCGCTGCTGCCTGAGCTGCCGGATCAATGCCCTCACCTCTTCCCACAACTGGTGTACCAGCATTCTTTTTGTGCCACATAAGTATCCTCTTCCGGGCAATGTCACAGACTTCCTCATTAGTCATAACGTCCCACAGCCCATCACTTGCCAAAACTAGGACCTCATCATCCTTGGTTCGAGGAATAAACATCACTTCCGGATCTGGTATAATCCAGGGTTTCAGGTACTTATCCCCTGTAAATGAGAATTCTGTCAGGCTCATTCAACATTGCATTCCAAATTGTTGTATTTAAACTAGAAAATACCCATATGGACTGGGTGTACAAAATTGGTAATAAAATTGTTACAGCGGTAACAGAAGAAAGCAGGTACACTCATGCCAAGTGATTTATAGGCTTCAAAGAACAATTGTACAGCTATATTCATGCTTGACAGAAGTAAAAAGATGATAGAGTAGTATGGGTCATCCATGACAAAGAACTTTCCTATTAGGGTTCGTATGGTCAAGCTGTTGAATGCATGCATGCATTTACGTACAACTGTGAGACTTCTCCTAGAACACCCCTAAACTATCCGAGTTTGATACTTATGAGAAGAATTGATTTATAATCTAAGGGCAATCCTGCCACCCACCCACCCACCCACAGCCACACATCCAAGAAAGAAAGAACCCCTTCCATCACTCCCAAAACCCACGTGTTAATTCTTCACTCCTCCATTTTTACCCAGACATCATTAAAACCCAGAGACTTGACAGATTATGCATAAACATGAGATCTGCCATCCATGTCAACTGTGAGGTCGAGCAATTTGATTTGCATCCCTAAATCCAACTAATGAACCAAATTTGGTATACATAGGTTTTCATGTGGTACAACTTAGTAACTAAAGGAAATATAGGATTAAAAGTAACCACTTAACCAACCAGGAAACTACTAAATGCCAGGCAAGTGTAAAATTTCAAATTAAAGCTAGCAATATGCATATAATTTCCTCTAGTTTCATGTGCATCATAAGATGTAGCAACATCAAAAGGAGAAGTACATAACTGAAAGCAGTTGATACCTGTCAATAACATTTGAAAAATTATTGCAAGAGAAAGCTCCAATAATCCCCCTAATTAAATACCATACAAACTAAAAGGAATTGAAGACGCCATGGCAAATTTACATACCAAGAGATCTGGACATTGCAAGGACACCGAAAACACGATGTCCATTCCACTGTATCACCTTGCCTCCAGCAGCTTCAATCCTTCGGTACTCATCATCTCGGTTTGGCTAAGAAAGACCAGAGATATCAGCCCATGATGATCAATAATGATAAAATATATGTTGACAAAACATTTAATTCTCTTACTTTATGATCAACAGATAACGGCATAGGTTCCTTCCCACGATAAAGGACTGCCCTTGAATCACCACAATTCGCCACTATAATGTGAGAAGAGAAAACAAGGGCAACAACAGCAGTAGATCCTACGGTTTCGGGAGCAATAGGACCATCTTTACCTCCAACCTCAGCATCAACCTTGAAAAAGCAGTTGGTAAATGCTCTTTTCCATAGCTCTTGGCTATTCTTCTCAACTTTGTCATGACTTCCAGACATAATAGCCTCTAGTTCCTCCATCAAAACGCTGTGAAGTCGATCCTGGCAGTAATTTGCTACCTGCAAATAAGACGTAGTATTGTAACAATGGGTAAAAGGGAGGCAGTATTCAAAACATGCATACAAATACATCCTATGCTCAGACAAGGGGTGGAGAGAGTGAGAGAGATACCTGAAAGCCACCATGGCCATCATAGACTCCAAAGAAATGAGCAGTCAGGTGACTCAGACATTTGCTTGCTACTTCAGGGATTTGATCTCCAATGAGCATCGGAAGAGGAACTTTCATGTACCTAGGTATAGTTGTGAAAGCATCTTCCATTTCTGGGCGCCTGCCAATAACAGAATGAACTCCCCAGAGGGGAACACAATCTATCTCAAAAACACTGCGGCCAGCACCCGTCACCTTCATGGAAGGAAGTCGAACAAGGGTAGATGATTTTACGCCAGAACCTTCAACAGTCACTTCCTCAATGGCAACAGTAACAGCCTGAGAAACATTGACAATCTCATCAACATTTGACTGTGACAAAAATTTGGCCTTAGCATCAAGTATAACATTGCTTAGAGACTTGCCAACTTCAATAAAATTGGCAGTCCCCATCTCTGAAGTTGCATCACAAGCCATAGAATCGTCAGCACATATACTGCTAGAATCACTCACCACAGTTAGAGCACAATCACCCTCCAAGGACAGGGAATCAACTTCCTCGCCCTCCCAGACAATGGAATCAGTGGCAATCCCATTGGTTACGGTCTCAGAAGTCAAATCGACAAGGGAAGGTTCTCCGCTTCTGTTCCCTCCAGGCACAGAAGACACGAGACTCACTTCACTTTCGATCTTACCAAGATTGGCATCCACCATAGTTTCAGTATCAGTTCCTGAACCAAAGCTTGTTTTGTCATCCATCAACCTTAAACCGATGGCACCAACAGAACTTCCTATCGTTAGACTTCCAAGGAAATAATCACCTAACCTAGATGGAATTGCAGCAACTGTAGAAACCTCTTCCATCAAGATTCCAATTTAAATAGCAGTAAAAGGTACAAAAACTGTCACTGATAAACTAGCACATCACCTACCTCTTCTATCAAATACAAAGTAGAGCAGCCAACAATCAGGGTAGACAAACTTGAAACGAAAAATGTTGCTATATCTGGTTAGACAAAAAAAACAAAGCTGAGCATCAACAAACTTCAATGGAGAAACATGTACACACACATATATATACAGGTTGGACGATAAAATTTTTGTTTGGACCTTATCTCGGAGCTTCTCAGTCGCTTTCGGCCATCCCAAACAGTGAGAGTTAGGTAGGTCCTGAAATTCCAGCCAATCACTCTGGACAAGGGAAACACACAAGAATGAATACATAAAGTACAATCAAATTAAAAAGCACAGCCCTTCGTCACCAAATACAGGAAAGAAAGAGTAAAAGGGGTCCTAAGTTCACAGGGAAACCCTGAAAAGAGAGCAGCCCTTTTCAACATAACAGCCATTGAGTACCCTGGATCTGAGGAAACCCTCAACAAGTAAGAGCCTCTCTCTCTCTCACTATCTCCCTCAGAAAATCGGAACAAAAAAAACACTCATTTTCCATCCCCACTCTCCCTTTCAATCAATTATGAGGACCCTTTTGGGAGTGCAGTAAAGAAATGGAAGAGAAGCAAGAATGGAACTCACAGTGAAGGTGGTTATGAAGAGGAAAGGGAGTGCATTTGCAAGTGATGAAAAAGAAAGGGTCTGGGCACATGTATTTATACAAAAAAACTAGCAACTCTCATCCCAAGACTTGATTCTAGGTGTAAACGCACATCTCTGAGGGAGTGAAGCCACAGAGCACAGGGGCGATGAAAAGCATGAAGGAGGCACCAGAAAAAAACAAGAAAAAAGGAGGGGGTGGCCTCTCTGCCTTACTAATTTAGTAAACTCAACTGATCACCGTCATGGACTACCCCTTCTTTCCTGCTGCTTCATTTTCTTTTCGTAAATTCCGTTTTCTTTCCAATTCAAGAAAGATTTAACATTTACTCTCTCTATTTTTTTAAGGATCTGGGCTCTCTTTTTTTCCTTTTCTGAGGATTCTTGAAAGGGTAAAAATGCGTCCTAGGTGAAAATTTGATTGGTGGTGTGAGAAAGGGGGAGGGCAAAGGACAGATGTCGAATCGGGAAGATGAGGGTAAAATAACTGATGCAAATTAAAGCATCTCCACCCATTTTTGTGCGTGCTCATCAAAAATGACGCACCAAACCGCCGATTCTTACTGTTTTTTCTTCTTCTTTTTCCTTTTGTTAATTTTCACTCCGTTTGGTAATTAGCGGTGGTCGGTCAGGGTGTGGCTGTTTCGGTTTAACCAGCTGGTTATTATTAATTGCTAATAAAATTGTTTGATAGGATTGATTGTTGGATTTTAATTGTTTCGTGTAAAAGGATATTTTGAGCATATCAAAACTTATTCCTTTATAATTTTTTTATAATTATTTGTCATTAATATTGTCTATCTTATAATTTTAAAAAAATATTTATTAGCTTATTTCAAAATATTTTAATATTAATGATAATATCGATTGTACAGCTAACTTCATGCAATACAGATGTTAAAACATCTATATCCACTTTTAACTCTTTTATTTCTTAGCTACATACTTGTAACGTCATCTATGTTAAATTAAATTTAAATTAAAAGTGTATGAACAGTTTTTTCATATACTTTCGTTTTTCTACCATCTTTAGTTTGTTATCTTTAAGATAGAGTGAACAAGAATATGTACTCATAAATACTATGGGTGTCATTGTGGTCGGTTTCTGGTTGGCAGATTGATGAGTCAACAAATCTCAATCTTAATTGTATATATCATTCTAGCTTATCTTTTTAATTTACGGACACATTTAATTTTAAATTCCTTAATCTTTACCTTCAAACTGGCAGGATGGATTCGCACAACGGCTATTTTAAGTTATAGGTCACTCATTCAATAATTTCCAGTCACAATCCAATTCAATTAATTAAGATAAAGTTTCAAGAAAGATCTTAACAGAGAGGCAGAGAAATAAAGTGTAATTATTAAAATTAAGAATAGATATAATTTTTTTAAATATTATCAAAACTTCTTACTACAGGAACTTTTTTAGAATTGTTGGGACTTTATATGAAGTCAA
The DNA here is from genome assembly GCA_032355405.1 of Rubia balearica. Taxonomy (NCBI): domain Eukaryota; kingdom Viridiplantae; phylum Streptophyta; class Magnoliopsida; order Gentianales; family Rubiaceae; genus Rubia; species Rubia balearica. The sequence continues at coordinate 3,502,396 of JAULKJ010000009.1, forward strand.
TTTTATTTAAAAAATTAAACAGTGTTGCCCATGACTTGAGTTTAAAAAATAAACGGAATTGTGAGATTTAAACTTGGGTTTTTCAAAGTATAAACTCGTGATATAACCATAAGATAACCATTGTATGTTTGTCTTTTCCTAATTATTAAGTAGTTTAATTTTTTCCCGAATGATTTTTGACAAAATATCATTTTCCCTTGGAATGTCACTATTAAATATAAAATTTCATACTTTCATAAATTTTTTAGCATGAAATTTGAGTTTTAAACCTCAATTTTAGAATTAAAAACTAACTAGTCATGAATTTAGTACCATGGATTTAACTTACAACATCATAACTGCAATGTCTTAATTTTGTGTTTTGAAGATATTTAAAAAAATTACTAGGAATTTTTTTGAATATATTTAATTTTGATTAAAATTTATTTTTAAAGTTAAAAGATCATATATGTAATGTTTTAGTTCACGTTTTAAGACATCATTTTTAGTTCCTTTAATAAAAATATTTATTTTCCACCAAGACAATAATGGTTTTAAGATCACGTTTCAAGTTTAAACTTGTAATAATTTAGTTCATAATTTTAAATGCCTAAATCACTGTTTTAAAGTATAACTTATCATTATAAACAAATATTTTGGTCATGGAAGAAATTGTGTTATGTTTTAAATGCTTAATTTAAAATTTTATAGCATTGGTCCCCTGTGATTAAAATAATTTTTTAAGTAGTAAAATGAATAGCGTGCTGTTTGTTTAAGTGTTTAGATTATTGTTTTTAAAGAAGTAGCTCATCTATAAAATAAACATTTCACTAATGCTAGGCATTGTGCTATTGTTGTGAATTTTGAGGTTGACCAATTTTATGTTCTTTTAGGCCTTTGATTAGTGTTATAAAGTAAAATTTTCAATAATAGATGAAATTTTGTGATTGATGTTAATTTAGAAATTTTATATTTTGAAATGCTTATCACAATTTTAGATCATTAACGTCTTGTTATAAATTAAACTTTCAGTAATGGATAAAATTGTGTGACTAATATGATACCGGCGGGTTTGTTTACCCCCGATTGAATCAACATCGCTCCTTCCACAATTCACCGTGGCTGAATTGACGTTGTACCTCGCAGCTTGAAATTCGGCTCTTGTTGAGGCAATTTTAATTGGGGCGAGCGAGCCACCACTAGCAGCTTCCTCACATTTGTTCACTACTTTGGAACGACCAAGTCTGAGATCCATGCAATGCTAATTTTCTTTGATGGTGCAATATTCGATTGTGTTATCACCACTGGCGACCTCCTCTTCGGGGTCATGTCTACTTTGAACGATGAATTACTACACAAATACGCTGCCAAGTCAGGTCTTCTTCATCAGAGCTAGGTTTCAACCATGTGAGTGGTGAATTTGGTGGTGCTCCCATGATTCCCACACGTCGGAGAATGTCGGGGGCCATTGACTAATTTATTTCTAACATAATTCGCCGACAAAGCGGCAAATATGATTCCAACACAGTTCTTTGTTGCGCGAATTTGGTTCAAGAGTGTGAATTTGATATTCATACACATTGTTTTAGTTTTGTGTTGAAATGATAGTGTTTTTCCTATATTTTTGTTAGTATTCCATATTTCCTTTGTGATAAGCACCATAAATAACTATTTTACAGAGTTAGGTATTGATGTGGTTGGTTCCCTCTTAATAATGGCGATAATCAAAGGTCTGCATTCACCGATACCTCTCTTCCTGGATCTTTCAACCAAAGTTCCGAATTGGATCCGGGGTAGAGGTTTCGATGCATAAGTTAGCATTCTCCTTCTTTTGAATGTAATATTGGGAATCTTTATGTTACTTACCTTGTGTTCTCGAGTTTATCTCTATTTATAGGCCCTTCGAGTTGCAGTTACCGGAGTAACATTTGACAAGAGGTCGTGTTGATCATGGCCTTCGTGATGGTTGTACAATAGTCCTATAGGTACATAGAGTTGGTCACAATCTCTAGGTCGTGGCTTCTAAGTTGGTCATATGTTGCATGTTCTCGCTTTGGGTTCGATGTTTGCTTGAGATATAACTTAGCGGGGTTTTCGAGTTGTTAAAGCATAGCATGTGCCTACCATTTGGGCATCATATGCACAATAACCCCCAAACCACAAAATATTGAGGGGAAAGCACAGAGATATTATGTGAACGCAACAATTCTAGCAATCAAATAAGACTGAGTTTACTTAGTGATGTAAACTTTTGTAGTGGGTGGTCTTATAATGCGATGGGTAATGGCAGTCATAGAGGTTTTGAGGGTAGTTAAAAGTTATTATTTTCAAAGATTTTAGTGTTCAAATGATGAGCACTATCTTTACATCAGTCAATGTGTGGAATGGAAATTTTGAATTTCAAAATCCCATATTCCCTGCCTTAGTTTATGTACTCTGGATTCGTCTATCATAGGTTAGGATACTAAGGAGGCTCAGTGTAAGAAACACAATCATTGCATGTGACCCTCTCTTCAAAGCGTGTTCCATTTTTGTAACACCGCCTCCTTTCCACCTCCTTAATTTTGAAGAATTGCTTAATGGATTGACAACTACATCATTTGGGTGTCTATCATTGGAATACGAAATAGGCCAATAAAGAACAATGTTTGGGTGTCTACACGTTATTCTTTCCAGCCTTTTTTTGGTTGTCAAATCCCCTACCCAAGATTTGACACCCAAATGATAAAGTCGTCAATCAAAAATAGGGCGGTAAAGAACAATGTGCAGACACCCAAACGATACAGTCGAAAAGGAACAATGTTTAGACACCCAAACCAAAAATAGGCCGGTAAGGAACAATGTGTAGTTTGATTAACCACAATCATGTAGATATATTGAAAGTTATTTTTTCGTGCTTAGTCATTTGTATATCGAGGTTTCACTTCCCTGAAATATGGTCTCTTTTTTCCCATATCTGGCTATCTGCTCCAGATTTTAGATGATATAGGTTAGCCTTGTGTCAGCTAAATCCTAAAGGGGTTGTTGTGCTTGTGGGTTTTAGGAGAGTATGTGGTAAAACCGGTGTTGTCTTCATTGTTGACTTGTTTTTACCAATTTTATCAACTTCGGAGGTTGAAGAACTATGTGGATGAGTTAACATTTTATCTAACCATTGCTAAAATGGTTTTGGTGATTGAAGAACTATATGGATGAGTTCACATTTTATCCGACCATTGCTAAAGTGGTATTGGTGATTGAAGAACTATGTGGATGAGTTCACATTTTATTCGACCATTGCTAAAATGGTGTTGGTGACCTATTTTCCCAGCAATTTTCAGATATGGAGAGAGAAATTTTTCAATGTGAAGATAGATGGTCCTCATGATAGACAGTTCCATGGATGGAACTACCATGTGCCAATGTATGAAGCACACAGAGGAGTTTGTAGGTTCTGTATCTGGGTGGCGTGTAAATTTCACGTATTTACGTTGGCAAAATCAGAAGACCGCCACTTATTATGCTTTTGTCAATATTATGCATGTTGTAAATTCCAACTATTTATGACGAAAAAATATGATCTGACAATGATGTGACTTGGTTTTTAGGGATGGGTCTTTCGATAATTGTTTTCCTGCCCCCTAGCATCCTCATTGAAGAGGTGGATGTACGAGGTTTGAACATGAATGTTGAACCTGATGGCCAGGTTCTTGTAGTCGAGGTAACTAGCACAGATCCCGAAGAACAACAGAAGCACGACTGTGGTGGGAAGCCAAAGCATAAAAGGCACAAGGGTGAGGGTTCATGTTCAAAGAACCATAGGCGCAACTATACTAAGGATGTGGATGAGCAAGCTTACCAGTACAATGAGCTGAGACTATCTTGCAGAGAGTCTACTCCATAAACGAATGTTTCTATAAAAGATATTGTGGCATTGTTTACATAAAGGAATGTTTACAATCTATTTGAGAAAATCACCACTGTTTCTAGCAGGCTAAGGTAGAGTAGCTATTGGGAGGCCATGCGGGAGGACAGTCCTCTAGGTGTAAGGAAGCTCCCAAACATGTCACGGATTCAGAAGGAAATTCGTGTTCATGGACAAAAGTTGGATGAACTGTTCATTAATAAGGTGCAGAAAGGCAGTCACCTTATTCTTTGATTGATCATCTCGAGGTTTTGATTAAACCACTCAGCCTAGACCCCCTCCGATCATGCCAATTTGTTTATACTGACAATTTACCATTTAAAGCTGAGGTGGCAGCCAGTGAGAAATCGTGGGCCTATGGTTGGAGGAGGAATTTGCATCGCAGTAGGCTCAGATTGAGGAAGTATGTAACTAAGTTTTTATCTGTTGACAATGATGTATAACTTTGGCTTTTGGCTTGATGTAAATGAAACATGTTTGAATCAATGTGAAGTTTCCATGATCTAATTATATGTTTTTGATACATCCTAAATTTTGTGCACTGTGTTATTGTATTCAGCCTCTCTAATGGCTTATGCAGGTTAGAGGTCGGTTAATTTTCTAAGGCTTACAATTTGGCGACTTGTGTATTGGTGGCACATGTGGAGATGCGCCGCCACCAATTTGTGACCTTCTAGGAAGTTTTATGTTTTTTTCCAAACCAGGTTATCACGTGTCCGGTATTTAGTATTTGCTTTAACTCAGAAGTGGAGTTATAGACAGTGAATAAATATTTATAGTGGCTCGTCCAACTTGGAGGAGTTACTAAGTGCCTCGAGCAGATCTTCTGTTTTTGAATTTGGCTCTACCAGTGGGTCTGCGTCTGATTTTCTCCAATGCGATGCGGCATTCATTGAACGAGTATGAAATAATTTGGTTAATCCAACAGGGAAAATTTGTGGTTTGGAAAACTAAAATCGAGATGTGTTGTAGCGATAAACGAATTAAGATTTAGGGATTTTGTTTATATGCCTTATATTTTTGTTCAAATATTCTGGAGCAATCGATGAGAATTGAGGTTTACTCTGAACATTAGACTGTTCTTTTAGAATCACATATTTATTCTATGGAAGTGTATTGAATATTTAGATTCACTTTCAACCTTTAATGTTGTCATTAACTATTTCCATATTTATACGAACTTATAGGAGGAAATGATGATGAAAAAACCTGATGGTATCCTCTGATGATTCCAAGATTAATAAACTCTATCCAATCTTGATTTTTTTTAGTTTATTTATCTTTTAGATGTTTATAGGTGAAATATGGGTGAGAGGATGGGTTCAATTGTCTAGGGCTATATCGGATATGAGGATGTTTGATGTAGCTCCCCCTTTGTTCTTGAGTTTGGCAATTAATTCCTCAGTAAATATTTAATTGTGTTCATTTTGTTCATGTCTTGTGTGTTGTAGACTGGTTGGATTCGATGATTTAGTTTTATAGTCAATTAAAGCTTCATTTTATTATAATTATGGATAGTTTGAGAGTATGCAAACGTGATATTGAGCATATTAATTAGGAGTGAGGTAGCAATTGTAAGCTTTTGTTTTGTCTCTAGTATCAAATTTAATAAGTTGCAGATTCTACCATTGTTTATGCTTTGAATATTAAATAAATAGAGGCCATTTCCAGTAATATTGACTCTGTAAGTTTCAACCCTTTAACCTACATTTGTTATGGCATTGCATGAATATGGAAGTATTATTCATGTCACTTTCATTTTTTTAATTCTTTTTTTTTTGAATTCAGTTTCCCACCCTTAAGTAAATATTTTGCTACTTGGATACTTCCTTACAAGGACTCCTAGGGGGTTTGGATTTTGTAGCATCTTTGATTTTTCTGCATTCTAATAACATGTCACATAATGAGGATGTATCTCAGATTCTCTGTTGTACTTTGTATTTAGAGCAACTTGAACTCTAAATGTTAGGGAATTTAAGTTTAGTGTTGACTGATATGAATCTCCTTGCGAAAACTCTGGATTACGGAAAATCATATCTTTATTTATTTTGAGTATCTCGCACCACTCAAAATAAATGCACGAATTGCAACATCTAGCCCACAGGGTACACCCAACTCAACTTATAAGCGTCTAGCTCGCAGGGTACACTTACAAGGTTTCTCTATAAACGTCTAGCCCGCAGGGTAAGAATATAAAGGATATTGAAACTTAAATAACCCACAGGTGGCAGTAGGCAGAGCTTGGGTGGTGAGGTGGCGACATGCACTGGAGAAATGGGCTGAGAAGGAGAAGATAGGAAAGGGAAGGGGGGAAAGGGTTTGAAAAAAGAAAAAGTGGAGAAAAAAGGAAATAAATAAATAACATAAATGGAAGAGGAAATAAAAAAAAGGAAAAAGAGAAATAAAAAAGGAAAAGGAGTAAAGAAAAATGAAAAATAAGAAAAGAAAAATGAAAGAATGTGAAATTACTAATTTACCCCTAAATTTAACGTTTTGACTGAACTTGACGCTTTGATCGGACGGAAAGGCTACGATTCAGCACTTTTGTTAGTTCAGGGGTCAAAATTATTCAAAAAATAAATGGGGGCCAAAGGTGAATAATTGGAAGAGTTTGAGGGCTCCTGAAGTGTTCGGCCAATGTGAAATTACTAATTTACACCTAAATTTAACGTTTTGACTGAACTTGACGCTTTGACTAGATGGAAGGGCTATGATCCAGCACTTTTGTTAGTTCAAGGGGCAAAAGTATTCAAAAAATAAAATTGGAGGGGGGGGGGGGGGGCCAAGGTG
>JAULKJ010000009.1:3582030-3594750 GCA_032355405.1 Rubia balearica
GGATACAGAGAAATGGCGGCACAAACCCAAGCACCACCACCACCCTACCGGCTCCCCACGTAATTGTTAGCCTTCACAATCGCCACATCCAATTTCTGCACCCCATCAAAAATGGCATCGGCGATGCAATTGAAGAAATGGCGTCAGCGATGCGATTGAAGAAATGGAGTCGGCGATTGAAGAAATGGAGTCGGCGATTGAAGAAATGGCATCGGCGACTGAAGATATGGCTTCAGCGGCTGAGTGATAAGGAAATGGGTGATAAAGAAATGGCCGGCGCTGCTTGTTGAAAGAGGTGAAATGGAAGGAGAAAGTTAGGGTTAAGGGCATCAAAGTAAAAACAATGTGTCATATTAGTACAGAAGCAACACCAACCGCATACAACCGTCATTTCAACATTTTCTACCGATTGTTGATGTTCCAAAGTGTGATTCTAGCTGTCAAGAAAGACCTTTGTCGAGGTCGACTCACCGGATGTTGAAGTGAAGGTGCAGGAACTTTTCAAAAATGGTATCTTCATTCGAAATTCCCCTTAATTCACTAAATTAATGTGATACTTCGTTTGATTATGTGATTTTCTTTGACTTCTCGTCATATGAATAGAGATATGGGATATATGGTATAGATAGGGGTGGGCAAAAAATTCAAAAATCTAAAACCGATTATCCGAATATTAAATAAATTGAGCCAAATTTAATATTCAAATATCCAGATACTTGAACCGATTAAATCGAATTGTGAATATGGTTTATGGTTTGGTTTTGGTTTCTAACACAAACCAAAAATCGACCTGGAAATCAAATTACAAATATATATATATACAAATTAAATATATACCAATAAAATACTATAAAATAATATTAATTTTACACTAATACTTTAAAATAGAGAAAATTTAAAAAAATAAAGGGACATCTTAAGAAAATTTAAGCCAACTTAGCCTAATTGTATATCTTAATTAATTTTTAATAGTTCTATTTAGTATTCCTTTCAAAACTATTTGATTGAATAATTTGGGAGTTTAATATGAAAAAAGATTGTGATTCATGATTTTTAGATTTTGATGGCTTTTTAATCTTTAATAAGCAGAAAGTTATGACTTCATGTTGTTTTTAGATATGAAATGTCATGTTTGATCTTTCTAATTTACTTCTAAAAGAATGCACATATTTTGATTGTACGTATAAAGTTTAGTTAGTCAGTAGTTTACATTTATTTATATAAAAAATTAAAATTTAGTTTATTCAAATGTATTTGAATAAAAATCAAAAACCGTAAAAGTAAAGTTGTATAAACCAAATTTGATTTTGCCAAATATGATTTGGTCCTTGGTTTTGGTTTCTAAAAGGTCAACCAGATTAAATCGAACCAAATAAATCAAAATATTTGAAAACCGACCTGATTCAATCCCTAGGTATTAGAGCTGGCAAATTGAGCAAAAAAACATACCAATCAATTTACCAACCGAATCACGTACCATTTGTACCGAATATGTTGGTAATCGTTGATTTGGTATGGTAGTACCTTACCACACATTGGTGATGGTATGGTAATGGTATTGAGAAAATATTACCATGGTATTACCATACCATACCACACTTTGACACATTATTGTATATTTTAAAAATATAACTAATATTATGTGAAATATGAGCTTTTATTTAGTTAAGATTTAGTCCTTCGTTAATATTATAACCAATAGCAATAATTATAAATATTTAGTTTATGTTTTAGTTCTAATATGTTTGATATTGGTCAAAGTTTAAAATATGTTCTTACATTAGATTGCTTGACATGTGACATTTTTGTTTTAAGCCTTACATTTTTTAAAAATTAAAATCATTATTTTATTTTATCTATTATAACTTACTTATTATAACTCTTAATTTGATGTTATCTTACTTTATTATTATGATTAGAGAATATTTTATTTTAAATTAAGATTATACAACATAAAATTTTAATTATCTGTAATTTGTTTTATGAGCAAAAAAACTAATTCATTATATCTCATACTTGGTGGTATTGTGGTATCCAATCATACCGTACAAATACCAACCAAATTTTACGTTTACCGATGTGTTTGTGTGTGGAGGATTTGGTACAGTTTGGTTTTTTAAATAATATGCCAGAATTTAAGTGAGTGAAATTGGAGATAAAGTTCCTGACAAAAGTATGTTTTTAAATGAACATAAGTATTTGAAGGAAGCAAGTAAAGTGTAGAGAATGTTGTCAGTTTGGTCATACTACTGAGTAAATTTGGGCAAATGGGTAAATGAGTGATGGTGCTAAAAAATGGAGAGTCTATGTACCTGTAAGGGTTAAGACAATTGATAAAAGGGTTGCTGGAAATACAGTATTGGAAAATGAATATAAGGAAGCTGAAAATCCAAGAAAATAGTTGAATACTATGAAGGTTGTGAGCAGTGGGCCTCATAATGTTGGGTATCAGACTGATGATTTGGTGGAGAAAATAAGTTTTAAGAAGAAGTTGGAGGAAAAAACCCCTTTATGGTTGGTAACCAGGTATGCTGGAACATAAGAGGTGTTAATAAAAATAGTAAGCACGATGTTGTCATAATTTTTTGTTTGCAAAACAAAGTTGGATTACTCTACTTATTAGAAAAAAAAAGTTAAAAAAAAAGAAAAACAATTGGAAGTGCTGAGAAGTTTAGGTCTTGGCTGGGAGCTGGAAACAAACTGTGATGTGATAACTGGAGGAAGAATACGGGTGCTTATTATCTGGAGGTTACCATTTTGAGTGAAGGTGATCAATGGATTGACGTAGAGATAAGAATGAAGGATGCAAAAAACTGTTTATGGGCATAATACTGATAAAAAAAGAGTGGCACTTTGGCTATTCTTAAAAATATGGGTAATGGAGATAAACCATGACTTATGGTGGGAGACTTTAATACTCCAATTGAAATTATGGATATAATTAGAGGTCAACCTGTAGAAGAGAACGAGTGGGAAGAATTTCTGGAGGTTGTTGAAGAATTGGAGTTGATAAATATAAAAACTACTGGTAATTACTATACATGGAGTAATACAAGGGTGGGAGAAGATAGAGCATGGAGTAGAATTGACATGGGATTTGTAAATGAGAAATGGTTGGACTCTTGGAAGAATGTTCATTTTGAAGTAAAAAACGAATTGGTAATCATCTCCCTATGGTGTTCAAGTTTGATATCCACAACAAATTCTTTTACAAACATTTTGAATACTTCAATATATTTTCTTTATCTCCACTTTTTAAAGGGACTGTTAAGCAGACATGGGAAAGTAAATATGTGAACTATTTGAATAATTTGGCTAAAGTCTTGAAAGATTTAGAAAGACCTTTTGCTAAACTAAACAAATGATAATTTTGTGCTATCGGCGAAAGGGTTTAAAGGGGTATATTTGAATAGAGGAAAGCACGGGAGGAACTGAATGATGAACCTTTCTCTGTTATGAAGCAAGTGGAATAAAATAATGCCATGAAAATTGTAGAAAAATTACAGTAAGCTGAGTATTTGTTTTTATAGCAAAAATAAAAACTGGAGTGGCTTAATGAGGGCTACAGGCCAACGAACCTCTTCTATTCTTCTATAAAGCCAAACAATACAAGAACAACAATAGTTAGTTTGAGTGTGGGTGATACTGAGTACTCTGAACAGAATGACATTGAGGAACAATTAATGTTACATTTTAAGAACCTGCTTGGTCAGAGTAAAAGTAATGGAAAATGACAAAGAAATGGTGGATTTTGGGAAGGTGGTAGATGTGCAGCAACAATCAGAGATGATTCAACCTATCAACAATGAAGAAGTACATATTGCTCTCAGAAGTATACATTCAGCCAAGAGCTATGGTAAATAAGGCTTTAATAGCTATTTCTTGAAGGAAACCTGGGCTTAGTGGGTCAAGAAGTAACAGGAGCAGTAAAAGGTTTTTTTAAGGAGATGAAATACCTACTATTTTTTAGTAATGTTGTTCTAACTTTGCTGCCAAAAATTACTCTTCCTTAGGTACCTTTAGTTTTTAGGCCAATAGCATGTTGTTCTGTGGTTTATAAAATGATTGCTAAAATAATTTGTGCTAGGCTGAGATCTGTGTAACTCGATATTATAAACAGTAATCAAAGTGCTTTTATAAAAAGTAGGCATATTTCTCATAATCGGCTTTTAGCACAAGAATTATTGCACAGATACAAAAGTGATTGTATGAATCCTAGCTGTATTTTACAACTTGATATAAATATGTCAAGTGGGATTTTCTGATGGATTGGTTGAGGGTTCTAAAATTTCCTGATCTGATTGTTAGCTAGATAGAAAGGTGCATTAAAAGTTCATCATTTTGTTTAGATGTAAATGGTAGATTCACTGACTCTTTTAAGGCTAGAAAAGAAGTGAAGCAGGGTGATCCTATGTCTCCATTGTTGTCTGTTATTTGCGTGGAATATCTGACTAGGATGCTGAATAGATCATTTAAGTATAAACAGGTTGGATATCACCAAAGGTGCAAGAAAATTGGTATTCATTCATTGCCTTTTGCAGATGACTTGCTATTATTTTTTAGTTCAAACATGAGATCAGTTGAAGGTGTTAGAGATACTTTGGTGGATTTCTAGAGAATCACAGGGTGGGGGGAGTAAACACAAGTCAAAAAAGTTTTTCTCTAAAATGAGTGAAACCGATCAAGTATTTTTGGTTAATTGTGTGTATATATTGAATTGAATATTTCCTATGACATATTTGGGTTTACCCTTGTCTTCTGTTAAGTGGGATAAACTTGATTGTGAGTGTTTGCTGGAAAAGATAAGAGGGAGAATCAAAAGTTGGGGTTCTCGAAATCTTTCTTATGCTGGAAAATTACAGTTAATAAACTTTGTTATGCTAAGTATGACTGGGTACTGGGGTTGTATTATGAAGATTCCAGTGCGTATAAATAGTAGAATTATGAAGATTTGCACTAGTTGTTAGAGGATAATCATGGGTCGGGTATAATAAGACCCGACCCAGGCCATAAAATATTATAGTTAGACCTAGACCCGTAGGATATGAAAATCCTAGAACCATATCCAAATCTGATGGGTCCAAAGGGTTTTTGGGTCCAAAATGGGTTTAAAGTTCTTTTTTTCTTAACTAAATCATACACATATTATCCTAAACAAAAATAATTCATGGTAAATATGCACCTAAGTTGATTCTTAAAAAAATAAATCAATAATACTAAGAAGTTTAAAGATCATACAAAAAACAAATATATGAAGATATTTATTGAATTGCACGCAAATAAAAATATAAAGTTCTAATTGTATTTATTTTTGACATAGTCACTCATATCTTTCTTTGAGACCTCCATCAACTCCGCACATCACTCTCTCGTATCTTCATCAATATCATCATCAAGATCCTATAAGAAGCTGCATTATTAAAAAACAACCCACTTTTAATATTTAATGTAGATATAAATGGTTGAACAATATAAACAATTTTGTTCACTGTGTTAATGATGTCAACTACTCCATTCTGAATCATCAATAGCGGTAGAGCAAGCATGTGTATTTTCCGCCGTACCTGTATAAAGATTATAAAGGTACGTAAACAATAAGAAGAGTAGGAAAAATCAGCACTCAGTAAAAGAAAATGTAACACAATCATATTCGTGCCCATTGATAAAAAAAGATGAATACCTTTAACATCTTCTAGCACCCAATTTCGTAAGCACGTCAATGCCTCCACGGTTTGTAAATGAAGTCTAGAATGATGAGGACTAAGAACTCTCCCACCCATGCTAAAGCACTTTTAGAAGCCACGGTTGAAACGGGAATGGCAAGAATGTCCTTAGCAATCTTTCTCAAATTAGGATACTTTACCTCATTTTCCCACCAAAAGAGAATATCAAACTCGGCTTCACCGAGTAGTTAATCTTCATTCAAATATTCATTGATTTCACTATTCACATCCACCTTTCTCTTCTTTATTTTCTTAACTTTGGCACATTCATCCTCATCATCTTCAAAAGAAGTTTCAACTGTTCTTTTCTTGCTAGTTCCATGAAGTGGTTCTTGATAACTCATATCATCTCATTACCTTTTCTTTGATACTCCGTAACAAGTTCATCAAGAATCTTCCTAATCTTTTTATATTTCCACTTCAACTCCATCACCATAGAACTTTTCACAATAATATCTCACCCACTCCATTTTATTTCTTGGATCCAATATTGTAGCAATAACCAAAATTGCACTAACATCGTGCCAATATTTGTCAAATTTTCCAATCATGCTATTGGTCATCTTCCTAATAATCTCGACATCACTTGCTAACCATCGTTTCAAATCAATCTAATGGCACATATATTCCGTAAAGACAAGTTGATGGTCACTAATTTTCTACCTGAAAATGTGTTTGTAGTCTAGTAAAAGTTTTCCAACTTCTCAAAAACCACTGCAGTCAAAGTCCAATCACTCTCATTAGGAACAACAAACTTCATCCTTTTATTTAACCACTTCAATCTCATGTACACATCCTCAAAAGGTAAAACAGTTTGAAGCATTAAATATGTCGAGTTCCACCTTGTTTTACAATCAAGAACCAAGCGTTTCGGATAAGGAAAGTTCAAAAACTGACAAGCCTTATCAAATTTCTCTATTATTTTAGGAGTTATCATCCAAAATAAAAAACACTCTCAAACTGCCTCAATTCCACATTTGATCATATCTAATCCCTCTTCAACAACTAAGTTAAGAATATAAGCACTACAATGCATATGCAAAAAGTCCCCACCTAAAATGAGTGCCCCTCTTTCAAACTTTTCTAACAAAATCTTTACCATTCCATCATTATTACTACAATTATCAACTAGCACACACACAAGCTTATTTTCTAATGAATATTGAGATAAATTTCCATCAAAACCTTTTCAATTATTCCTTTAGTATGTGTACATGACACATAACAAAACCTATAATATAAACATTGAGAATATTATTAAATAGTGTCGGTGCAATTTTATTATGAATTTTTAGAATAATAATTTCACCAAAAATTAATTAATTAAAATACTCATACCTCAAAGTTCGATTTCATAGAATTCATTGTTGGTTTATAAAATGTGTCATCGCAACCATATAACCCTTCTTTTGATTGGAAGCAGTCCATATGTCAGTCGTGATGGATATTCCACTATCATTGTGTTGGAGCAGTGCATTGATAGATTTTTTTTACCTTATGTATACTTTAGAACTATATCACGTTTCAAAGTATGCCTTGACATTATCTCGAAAGAAGGATTAAGGCTCTGTAAAAATCTAACAAAACCAATATGCTCCATCATACTCAATGTATATTCATACATAACACAACCACCATATAAACTAACTACCAACGGAAAACTCTTGATTAAATACACCAACCTTTCCTTGAATATCTAAAGAAACTTATTCATCATCTTTCGAGTTCATACTCAATTGTATTTGTCCATGCGTAAGTCTCGAATATCTTCCTTGTAAATACTGTATTCATATGTTTCATGAGCACCACTTGAAGCCTATTTTATTTTATTTTTTCCATTCTTGCAAATTGCTTTTTCAACCTCATCCACAACAACCTTATTGAAGGTCTTTCACACATCTGATGTTCGCCTCTTAGTTGCTTTGGATTGTGGATTAATAGGTTGATCGGCATCATCATCTTCAATGTCTATGAATCCATCATCTTCATCCAACTGAGTAGTATTAGACCCTTTTTTCTAGAAACAAATATCTCGCCCTCCATCAATATTGAAATCTTCAATTAAAGTGAAATAGGTTCACAAATAATTACATACAAATTAATACTTAAAATCATAATATACATTTGCAACAAAGTAAAACACTTTTCTGACATACTAATTTGTATATATGTAGCTTAATAAAACATAATGCAATAACCCAATCAATGATTAATATAATAATAAAAACATACATCAACCTCGAGCGATTCAAAATTAAACAATCATCAATTAAAACTTATATATTATCTTTCAAATATATCCAGTTTATATAAAAAATATTACTTCTACCGTCTATACTACATATAAAATTATTCCATCTATATGCAATAAAATCTTTTATCTACATTTTATTAAAAAAATCTCCAGTAGGTGTGTGTGATGTATTACAATCCAATATCCAAAATGAAAATCTCTCATAAAGCTCTATATGGAAATAACATACCTATACCGAGTTTGAAAATTTATTCAACAGAATATTTAACAAAATATTACTCAATGTATAATATGCCAATCCTTTTCGCAAAGCACCATAAGGATTGATTGCTATTGCTATCAACCGGGGGTATTTGTGACATTATTTTGACTTCCCTTTTTTGAGAAAACGACATTGTTTTCCCCAGAATTTCTGCGATTATATGTTCCTCTCCTTCATCATCGTTTCCTCTTCTTCTCTATACCTCTTCTTAATCACTGTTCAACCTGCACAAGTCCTTGCCATTCAACCGCCTCCGGTCGATTCATTTTGATCCTGCTCGATACCTTGCTGAAATCCTCACACTCATTTTTCTTCATCCAACTCTGCAATGGCCTCATCGAATGCCCTCGATCGGGTGAGTTGAGGATATCATAGTAGAACACAGAGAAGTTAAACGCCAATCCAAGCCGGTCTTGAACTCAATGTCCTGAGCAGCCTTATAGGCATTGAGGGTATTTTTGGCAGCCTCTTTCCTGTCAGTGCCGGTCTTGAACTCGGCCAAATAGCAATGATAATTAGCCCTTCATCTTGAGATAGAAGACCTTGGAGTCACCGGAGGCAGCAATGGGGATGAGCTTAGTGTCGACAAGCTTGAGAATGCCATCGCAGATGGAGGAAAGCTCAGCCTCGATCTTGCCTCTGTAGTCCTTGATGGTGGCGACGGGATCCGTGTTGTCGCGGGACTCTTTCTTGTGCTTGATGCAGGTTTTAGGAATTCCACATCGAGAGGTTTTAGGAATTCCACATCGATGGAGTAATTGAGGTACTTCAAATATTTTTTATCCTCTTGCAATATTCCTTAAAATTATATAGTTATTGTTGATTTTGCTATGTTTGATTGTTGTTGTAGAATTATTTTGACATTATCTTGTTGAAAGAAGATATGAGATAAAAGGAAAAATCTGCAGGTGTTAAATTTGAAAAATTGTTAGGATTCGTTTTGCAGCTTTTTATGTGGCATAGATAAAGTTAAAACGTAAGGTAGTAAATTGGGGGGTGAATTATCTGCCTTGTTGAATTTGCTGAAGAGCTTTGCCTTTGTGTAGTGTATTGGTTGGGTTATGTCTAAGGTTTACTTTGATGTATATAGTCTAGAAATATCACAAGTAATTTTTACCGAGTAAGCGAATGTAGTTATATATTGCTCCTATTGACGGTTATAAACCCTTGCAATATGGTGTTCCTTTGTATATCTAAAAATCAATTTGTACCTTTTATTCGTGGTATGGAAAGTTGGTGTTACCCTTAGAGCTACATTTGATTTTCTGCCTGTCATCTAATAATGCATTTCTTCTTCTCACATAATGTGCTTGACCTCCTTCCAAATCTTAATGTTGTTGAATTAGGGAAATTATCCGTATGTAAAGCTGCTGCTAGCTGCCTAATTTAGTATTTGTTTGATCTTTTGCTCTTTTCGATCTTTTGCTCTTTTCTGCAGTAGAACTTTGTGAACTTGTTACCTTCTCTATTGAAACTAATTGATAAGTTATGTGTTTTATAACAGTGAAACAAATGATATGATACTGGTTATATACCTTTCTTGCTTCATTGGAAGCGTTATAGCGCTCCACAATTTGATCAAAAACAAAGTTAGATTGATTTAAATCTTGTTTTGGGTTTAGCCTCATCACGATATGCATACACTCTATTTCAGAAAGTGAGTGTCTCACCCCTACATCTGAACATTGTTGTGGCTGATTTCCTAATACTTAAGTGGTTCCATGTGATGGGTCATTTGCTAATGAAGAAGCTCGATACAACACCTAGCATGTCCTTATTTAAATTGATTTAAAGTTTTGTTTAAGTTTAGCCTTGTATATAATATGCATATACCCTGTTTAAGAAAGTTTATGTCCCATCCCCTAAATTGTACATTATTATTATTTTTTTATAAGATTTAGACGTTGAAGGAACTCGATACTTTAGAAAGTTGCACCTAGCATGTGTTGATTTGATTGTTTTTCAATTATACGTTCTTTTGCTTTGACAAATGTTATACAACTATCCTGATCATTTAAACTTTAAGTTTTTTTATGGCAATGGATGAGCATGATAATTATCCAGTGTATTTTTTCCTTTTTTTACTACAGAATGTTTCTTTTGGCTAATGACTTCAGCAAATTCATATTTCAGTTTACTTTTTGGTATTTTGGCTTGAAAACGGTCTAACCTCTTTCGAATTTCAACTGCCAATAATTGATTTGAAGTTGATGTCTTGATTATGCTCACTTCTTTCATATGCTTAACAAAGAGCATGAAAAGGCAGAAAAAGCCAAGCCTGGTGCCTTGTCAACTGCTGCTTGAAGTTGAAGACAGAAGTTTGGTCAGAGTTTACATTAATTGAGGCCCTTTTGGTGCTGGAACTGATAACTTTTGGGCACTTGCTCTAGAAGAAGTGTTAACCTCAACTAGATGAATGTTCGAAATGGGTTTTTACCTTCTGAACAAGTTCCAGATTCTCCTTTACTCATGGTCATAGTTAAGAGAGGATGATATTGAAATGTCAGACATCAATCATACATGTTATATATCTGCACTAATTCAGCACTTTGGAGTGAATGTTAGTGCACTTTGGAGTGAATGTTTGCCTCGGTCTATCATTGGTTATAGACGAATTATAGAAAGGTCATGGCAAGTGAAAGTGGTAATAGATGAAATTTAGTTATTACCACTATTCGATGTATACCTTCATTCCTGAATTGAAATAATTCATGCTCATGTAATAATATAAGACATTAACATAACATAAAATATTTTAATTCATTTTCAATTTGTGCATTCTTTGTGTGCTCTTGCTCCTTTAATTTTTGTTAGTTGTACTTTTTCAATTGTTTCTTATCTAAAATTACCAAAATAATATGAGAACATTAAAGAGGTGGTGGCTACAGTCCATTACTAAGTATTCTCCTAGCTTTGAACAAGAGGAAGACCAGCCGCACTACTGCCTGAGGAAGAGTATGAGAAGACGGTATTCATGGAGATGAATTTTATCTAGCTTTTTCTTTTAGCCGTTGATGTTAGATTCAGTGGTTCACTATTGAAAATTTCTATTTGTTGCACAGGTTGGAGAGTATCAAGGTGCATACAAGGTTAGCTTCGCTTATCGACTTGTCAACTTGATTGAATTCAGAAGGAATGCAAGCTTTATTTTTCTCTCCCCTCTAATTTTTTTAATGCCTTTTTCTTCTATGGTTTCAGATTTTTAAAGGGTTTTTGGAGAAGTATGGTCCTAAGAGGGTTAACGATACTCCTATTACAGAGGTTGCTTCCTGCTCTTAGATTGATGGATGAATGTTGTATTGATTTTTCATCTAGAGATAGTGCCGACTCTCTGAGTACAATTTACTTAACCAAGCTGGATTTACTGGAATGGCAGTTGGTGCTGCTTACCATGGTCTGGCGCCTATTGTAGAGTTCATGACTTTTAACTTTGCAATGCCGGTGAGATTATTAATTTTGTCTCTCTTCCTTCCTCTCTTTTTAGCGTTTTTTTAAAACTAAGTTCCCGCAATAGCTTTTATGAGGATTGTGATCATTATGCCGGCATTTTTATTATAAATAATTTTCAGGCCTTTTATCTTTGTAAAATTTTGGATTATCGAACTAAAGGCTTGGTTGTTTTGTTATATGATGCTCAGATCACATTTTTTATGCCATGTCATGGTGATTTACTTGCCTGAGATACAAAGTCTTGCCTTGGTATTTTATTTTTATCTTTTTATTTTGTAAAGTTGCTCTTTTTAAACCGTCAACTAATTGTAATATGTGGAAACGTCAGAAGGATGTAATACAGGTATCTCTCATCCCTGTACCGTTTATCTTCTTCTTCTTCTTACTCAAATATAAGTGAGAAGTCATACTGTCATTACTCTCTTATTCACATTAAATCTCTTGAATAATTACATGAAAATTTTAAAAGAAAACAAGAAAAATGTTATTTAATTTAAACAATAAAGTAGTATGGATAAAATATTATAAATACAAATTTATTTTATTATTTATTTAATACTATTTTTAACTAAATTGATTATTTCACTCCATAATTCATATAATATTTTTTAGATGACTAAACTATAGAATTTAAGAAAAAAGAGAAAGTCTCAGGAAAGGCTGTCTGTCGGCCTGTCCATAAGTTTATGGAAAGTTCACTATACTTTTTACATTAAATGTTGTAATTTTTTAATAAAATTTTAATATTGTATCTTAAAAGTTAAAACAAGTAATAGTATGTATTTGAAAATAAAAATATAATATACAAAATACTTTTAAATTTCTAAATATAGTCATAAACTTTGTACATGGACATGTGGGTTATATGACTGGTCTGTAAGCCATTTATTTAGCAAAAAGAAAGTAACCTTATGTCTATATCTTTGATGGGTCTGCTTAAAGAAGCTGGCTTTGATCATAATCCTTGTCCTTGCTTGTGTGAAAATATGTTTAGTGTTAGTATGATTATTGTGAGATGGAACACGTTAAAG
>JAULKJ010000009.1:3607453-3619191 GCA_032355405.1 Rubia balearica
AGTTAGAGCTAGAAAATAATCCAAAGCTTGTGTCTCTATGCGTATCTCACAGGTATCGCACTGACGGCGCAACACTTCAAATGCTTTCCAACAGCCAATCCTCCCTGTAGATTCTTACCTTATCTCTCAGCTATGATTATGTTGAGGTTAGTCTGAAACTCAATTTCGTTGATTCAACGCCACAAAAACTCGGTACTATATTGGTTAGTGAATTGATGTCGTTTGGTTTGCTTTAAGGTTTTTGACCAAGTTCTGCAACTAAGCGAGTTGAAGAAGCTAACCTTAATTGTTGCTCCACTGCGAGAAGATGTCTTCTTTCATTTGATTACTCTGCTAGGTTTGTCTCCCAATTTGGGGAAGTTAGTGTTGGAGTTCGTAAAACCGGTGGGTACATTTTAATTTGTTTGGCATCTCGCATGAACTCGAATTAGTTAGGATTTTTAAAATATTTTGACTGTGTTTTTTCAGAAATTAGAGGTGCGATGAATCACGAGGTTGGGAAACGGGCTGGGATGGGGTGATGATGGTGGTGGCGGGTGGGAGAGAGGAAGAAGATCAACTAACTATGTTTTTTTCTTGTATTTTGTTATTTTTAAGAGGGGTAAAATAGGAAAAATAATTCAATTAATGCCGGAATTCATTTGTTCAATGCCGGAATTAGGGAGTAAGGTTATGTCGGCACAATTTTTTTTAAAAGTTAAGGTTAGATTGATACATACAATAATTAGTTAGGGTTATATTGATACTTTTTGAGATTGAAGGGTTTTATATTGACATTTTCAACTTAAAGTCAGAGTTACAAATGTATTTATCCCAAAATTTAATCATCCGAACTATATAAGAAATTCGGCTGCGATTTGAATTCTTCGAATTCAATAGAATTAACCGAGTTTCAGGGGAAATTTTTGAACAATGATGATGAAGCTAATGATGATGGTAATTATGAAGCTAGCGATGATGAAGTAGGCAAAAAAAAAAAAAAAGAGTTGATCAAAAGAAAGTTCCTACTGCAGCAATAATAAAGAGAGGACCATCAGCTAAGTCCCAGGTCTAGAGTGATTCTGAATCCAAAAGTTGAATATGAACTTGAACTTTCATTTTCTGAAACTGAGCAAACAAGAGACTCTAATTTTAATGAAGTGCTAAGCTGATTAGAAAGTGATGAGGTTGTTCTGATTTCCATGCTCCCCTCCAAATATATACTGGTATATACTTTTGTGTATATATATATATATATATATACATATATATACATAAATAAAGTGCAAACAACAATAATATGCATAACAACTAAATTGAATATTACACTACCTTCTTCAAATTTTCAAGTTTTTCAATATTTTCTTCCACTTTAATTTCAGTTCCAACACCACGATACCGATCTTGAGCACATATCAAGGCTTGTACAAGTTTAGGAGTTAAGGAACTCCTAAATGCATCAAGAACTCTCCCACTCATGTTGAATACTGATTCTGAGGCAACCGTAGACATTGGAATAGCTAATACATCCCTAGCAAATTTGGACAATATAGGAAATTGGAGACTATTTCTCTTCCACCATTTCAGAACACAGAAATTTGGGTTGACCAAGAATTGATAAAAATGGTCAGACCTGCGGATTGCGGGTTTACCCGTTTCTATTTTAGTTTTAATCCTCAGGTCTGAGAATGACACAATTAAAAGGAGAAGAAAATAGAGGTGGGAAGAAGCTCCGGAGAAACCCTTGACGGAGAAGAAGCCCAAGGCCGGGTAGAAGCTCCCCAAGGACGGCGGTGGCGCCTTCGGCGACAAGAAGAACAAGAGAACGAAGAAGAGTGTGGAGTCCGGAGACATACACGATCTACATCTTCAACTGGCTGAAGCAGGTCCACCCCGACATCAGCCTCTTCCGTAAGACCATGATCTTCATGAACAACTTCATCAACGACAATCGCCTCTTGGGAGTTTCAGACCGCCGTCCGCCGAGCTCTCTAAGCACACCGTCTCCGAGGGTACCAAGACTGTAACCAAGTTTACAAGCTCTCAGATCTGGATTGTACCTTTTCCCACTATGATATCAGGGTTTATATTATGAGCAAATTTTTATCGCATACAGTTTTTCTTTTTTCCCCATCTCCCAGCTTATAATATGAGTTAAAATTTTATGAGTAAATTTATAAAATAGCTAAAAAATTATTTTTAAAAGAAAACTGAATTTGATAAAGGCAAAGTTTTGGAAAGATCGTATTTCCATAGATTTATATAATAATAAAAGGTAAAAGGTTTTAGTTGCAATATTAAAATTTTATTATGCAAGGTGTAGAAGTTATAAAGTTTATAATTCAATTCATGCAACCCAAAATTTTTATCTTCATTTATTCTAATTTTTACTTGAAATCTTGGTTTTTTCCACGGCTTATGAAAATACTGTCTTTCAAGAGACGAATTCTTTGAAAAAATATATTGAAAATCTCAAGTTTATATGTTGACCCATATGGGTTTATATTTTAACACATATGAGTTGAAACCCGCGGATTTACCCATTTTGACCCGTGGGTTGAGTAATTTTCAACGGGTGGGTTTCAAGCCGACCCATTTTTTATCTGACCCATTTTTAACCCGTCATAAAATGGGTCAAAATGGGTCATACCCATGTTTTTTCATTATCCATATTACCCGACCTGTATTCGACCCGTCTGCCCATTTGCCACCCCCTTCTATTTGACCCTTATGAACCCTCACTAGAGAAAGATGAATTGATTTTGCTCTCATTTGCTTCAATTTCATCAGACATATTCATAGTTTTTCAATCTGCAAAGAAAAAAAAACAAAGGTCAGATTGTAGCGTATAGATTGCAACCACATAAGCATAGTACTAATTGCAATATACTCCCAAACATTTGGCAAAATAACTTCTATAAACTTCCCAAGAAAGCTTAAATAATGACTTAGACATGAGAGGGCTGGTCATATTTTGTTAATGTACAATATGTTTAAAGTAAAGCATTGATTAGAGCCAAAAGTAAAACAACATGCAACATAAAAGGAGTAAAAAAAACAACCAGATTGCTACATAAACACAACATATTGTTCATCGAAGGTAAATCTAAGTACTAACAGAAAAGGGTTGCAAATAATGATCGAAACCGGTGAATTGTGGTATCTCAAAGTTAATAGCATATAAGGAGTTAGGTGAAGAACAGAAGAATTTAGATAAAGAAAACTGTCAGCCTATTAGAAAGGTTATAAGGAGTTAGATGAAGAAGTGTGCCAGTTTAAAGTCACATGTAACAAATAATACCTCTGTCCCAGAGCAAATGACATATTTATTTTTTTCAAGTCAAATTTTGTAAACTTTGACCCTAATTATATATTAATATATAAAATAAAAAAAAATCACGTGAGATATTGTTAGATTCGTCTTAATATTTATTTTCAAAATATCAAATTTTTGTGCAAAATTATTGTGTGTAGTTAGAGATATAGTTGGTCAAACATAATTATTGAAAATCGTGAACAAGTAAATGTGCCATTTTCTTTAGGACGAAAGGAGTATGAGAATTTGGAGATTGGGTGGAAAATCTTGTGGAAAATATTGCGGTACCCTCAATCTAGTGGAAAATATTGCAGTATCCTCAATCTTGTGAAATATTACAATATTTTCCACAAGTTGGAATTGTTATAAAAATAATATAAGTTTAAATTTAAGTTATTTTATTCATTTATTAATGCATCAATATATTTTTCAATTAATTTACTTTAATTAACTGTATGTTAAATTTCAGATTATAATTATATAACAATTTTAACTTACGCTGTCATACTTTATGAATTAAATATATTATTGAATGATTTATTTAATTCATTTTAAATATATAGTTAATATAATAGTAATATATAATAGTTAAGGAGCTAAACTAGAGACCTTTTGGTTTTAGGTTCAATCCCTGCTAACCCCGCATTTTTATTAAAGTTATCTGATAACATTCGGACCTTTCAGACCAACCCAAAAATCTGCCCTGAATGGAGACGCCGCCTGGTTGTTCGGGCCCAGATCATGCTCGGACCTCAAGCATACCGTAATTGTCCGTGCTTTATATCGGGTTGGGTTTAGACTGTTTGCGGGCCACGCAGCCCGATTGACCTGTAAATGAGAGGTGATTCATACATCCCGCTCACAAAATCTAGAATAAAACCTAAGTTGTTTGCTCTGCATATATTTCCTGGCAAATGAAAGCTGATATGAGCGAAGAAGAAAGTATATCCCTAACCTACATACACGATCTAGTTAATGTACTTACTAGTTTATGTGAATCAGGAAGCGGGTATCGAAGTGCAAGACCAACATCCTAAGATAAAGACAATAATAAAGTCCGTGATCAAAATAAAATGCACCAATTGGTTTGTCTCACACAGCTTAAACAAATGAATTAGACTTAAAGTATATGCTCTCAGTTCCATGAATGTTACATGATAAGTTAGGGCATTTTCTTAGTTATATGAATATGCATGCGTCATTCTTTTATTTTAGACCTTATGACAAGGGTTGGAACCGAATCTCCTCCTTGGGTCGAAAATCATGTTGTTATTCTTCACTTGAGCCAAAGCCCGCATCACTACATCCCGTTGGACTGAAATCCAACAACCAAAGCGAAGATCTCCAAATCCGATTTTATCTAAGGAATACACTTCTTTTCCATGTACAATTATGATATACTGAATACATGTTAATTCTACTATATTAAGACTTATTACTACATGAAAAGTGCATATTTATCCCAACATGATTGAGATAACTCTTGTTAATTAACCCCTATAAATATCAAGGTATTCATCGATTATGTTCATTCAGTTCCAATCCTCATATCGAACACTTTTTGTCTAACTTTGGCATTATAGTTTCTTCCCTAAGACACCTAGGGGAGTTTGTTTTGCAGGTTTGGCGCATCTACACAAGGTTTGACTACCAGATCACTATTCAACACGCATCAATTGACACGCCCGGTGAGATCCAATTGTCAACAACCGAGTACCTTTTTCAATGGCGCACTCAAAGAGAACTATGAAATATGGCCACTCGCAAGCCAGTTCTAGCCAAATGAACGGAGGAGTATCGGCTACCAACTTTTCGTACAACTTCTCATTGGTTATGCCATTTGTATCATGAGATGATGATGGTATCATTTTTTTTCAATAACATCTAGACTTTCTTCTGTGAAACACCCTTTGAAAGCCGCAGTTGACTCTTTAGGTTTCTTCTGGAGATTCAGTAAATCTGTCACCATCTTGGTGAAATTATTTAGTTGGTATAAACGGGTAAATAGGCTTTGGCAAAAGGCAGGATAATTTAGTGAGTTGTCATCTTGGTAAAGACTTGAACTGCCGTAGGTATTTACCCCTAAGGTACGGTTATACTAGCTTCCATCTGGTATTAAGAGGAATGCCTTGTAATGACATGACCTATTGATAGGTCATTAAAAACTGTCCTGGAGTAGACTCCCCGTCATAGGTGGGAACATTATCCTAGAGCTTGAGCACCAAACTTCAAGGAGTTGCTACTACGGTTGGTATGAACAACGAAGAGACGAGCTGCCTATTCTTTTCGATCATATGCTCTACCTTCTTATCAATGATGCTAATATTCCTGTCTTCCGTGGGCTTATTTGAATCTCTGCCACCCCTGCATTACTGGAGTAAACCTGGGTATAAACTCACATGTGATTGTGTTCCCATTGTTGTCACATGGAGGGGTCGTCGTTTCCCAAACCAAAATTTAAGTGGCTGGACTAGTGGTTAGATATGTCCTTGGTTGCAGTATAAGTATCTTTTCTAAGGTGAGAAGTGGTGGAGCAGTCCCCTAGCTAATGATGGTCGACCAATGAGGGGTCTACTGCATTTGATAAGAAGTTGTACCTAGATTTGGGTAAGCCTATCATGTAGTGATTGGAGTTGACTATGATTGTTGTACTATTGGCTTTTGCATTTGTTGTAGTTGATGCAATGCATATGCCTATGTCTGCCTCCATAGTTGTGGCTACATCGTCTAGGGTACTTGCATTGGTACATGCACTTGCATATGCGGGGATTTCTTAGCAAATTGCATCACATTCATAGGTGTTAATGGAATGCAATAAGCATTAGGGTTTGGCTATGAGTGAGCGCTGCCTTCCATAACAGGGATTGCTATTGGTCTCGTCGGTGAAGTCCTTCCTATACTACTGGATGAACTCATGCTCAATAGATCATTCTAAAGTAACAAGTGATGGTGTGCTTGCATCTCTAGTATCTCCTGACTTCTCTACTACTGGTAGGCAGTACCTTCGATTGCGATCAGTACCAGCGGCACCGTGGTGGCTTTGGGATCAGTTGGTGGATTGCCCATATATGATGGGGCAATTGTTGTCTGCTGATTGGTTGCCGGTAGGGGATCACCTACTATTGTTGGGTTAGCCTGTAGTGGCAGACTAATGGTCTCCTAAAGCCGGTCTTCTTCGTCCACTTGGTTAGAAGCGGCTTGCGAGTGGCCTTTCTTTGTAGTTCTCTTCGATGACATCATTTAACAAGGTACTCAGTTATTGGCAATCGAATCTCATATGGTGTGTCGATTGATGGATGTCGAATCACAATCTGATAGCTAAACTTTGCTTAGATGCGCCGAACCTGCACAACAAGCCCCCCTCTCCTCGGGTGGCCAGGGGAAGAAACTCCGATGTCAAAGTTAGTCCAAAAGTGTTTGATCCAAGTATTGAAAATAGAATGAATAGAATGAATGAATACCTTAGTATATTTATAAGTGTTGATTCCTAAGAGTTATCCCAATCATGCTGGGATAAATATGCTTTTTGCATGTAGGAATATGTGTCTTACCATAATAGAATTACCATAGGTAAAATTGGATTTGGAGATCATCCCTTTGGCTGTTGGGTTTCAGCCCAATAGGATGTAGTGATTTGGCCTTTGGCCCAAGTGCAGAATAATAGCAAGGCCTTCGGTATGAGGGTGAATTTTGACTCCGATCCTTATCAACAATTAAAAATAAGGAGGGAGGGTGTAAAATTAGTAGGCGCCGCTTAGGGTTTGGTTTGGATGAATGCGGGAGCGTATGAGTGAGAAAGAAAAACTGTGAGCGTTCTGTAAATTTTATATCTTAGGTCAATAATTGAATTTGAATATATCCTTTTCCTTAAAAAATACGAATATATGACCAAACTTGAAAATTTCCTTACTTACCCCTTTAGTTTGAATTAAACGTTCGCTTTCACTATTTATTCAGTCAAAATCTGTTATCAAATTTTATTTACAAACTGTTATGATATTATTAATTATATTTGGTATGATTTCTCGTAACGTGATTATGAAAATCATTTCATAATTTTTAGTCAAATAAATTGAAAATATCAATTATTTGTCATACAAATTAACAATATTGATGTATTTAGCAAATTTGGAAGAAAAAAAAAAAGCAAAGAGGATGAAACTTGAATTGGAAGTGAGCCAGCTAGTAATATAAATAGGCACCTACCAATTCTCATCTTTCCTTCAAATGCGTACACACTCACACAGTAGTCAGTGAGCCAAAGACCCGAGCTCAGTCACCTCTTCCCGCCAGGTCCACCGGAACCAACAGTCGACGACGGTGATCATCACGATTTAGACTCAACAAAACTATGCCAGAGAAAAAGCGCCGGCAAGACGCCTCACCTTCGGCAAAACTATGCCATCCAAACCTTATCGGCGAACGAGATGATGACGGGAAAGGTACGTTACTGCTACTTATTCGCAGGCCTAATTCGATGAACTACATTTCGATCTCAAGAATTTTGCCCCCAATTCTAGTTCAACTTCTCATTCTTTTCAGGTTCTGATGCAAATGGAAGAGTTCTCCCAGTCCCAGCTGATGTCCAAAATGAAAGGTACGCTCTTAAACTCCTCTTTTCAGCACAAGTGAAAACATACATCTAGGCAGGATCCTTGAGTTTTTCTTCTTCTTTTGGATTGAAGGGGATCGGAGTTGAATTAACTTTAAAAAATTTGGCGGGACAATATTTAATTATTATTTTGTAAAAGATTAAGATTACTTTGAATTTTTTAGGGACCTGGGCTGTGTGGCTCCGCCAAAATGCGTAGTTATGTTGTTTTTTATTAATCTTTTATTATGGATGCTAAGTGCAGTGAATAATGAATTTTAGATAGTTTTGTGGGACTAGAGATGATATCATTTTGCTCTTTGCTGAGATCGTGAAGTGCTCAAACTTTGATTTGGCTTGCAATAATTAAGTTGTGTGAAAATGCTTAATGCGATCCTTTTTGAGCTGTCAATATGCTCGACCAAATCTAGAGAACGTAAATATTAGATTCGGACACTGATCTCCCCTGCGGTAGCCTATTTTAGGAACGGAGGGGAGCTCCGAATAGGCTTAGGCAGGGGTGAACAGTAACCAAATCTAATACTTACTCTCTCCCGATTTGCATCAACTCACATTTAGTATTTCATTGACATTTACAATTCGCCCTGACTACATAATTTTTCCCTCATTTGCAGATATGCTGTTGTGAAGCTGTCAGCGATTCAAAAGGAGTTTCAGTGTCCAATATGCTTGGGTATGTAAGCTGTACATCATTTGTCATTATTCTCTACTTAATGTGCGTGTGCTCGATTATGACTGTTACATGGCTCTTACTTTCTTTCCACTTTATGCTTTTCTGTTTGCTTCTTAAAGTTAAAACATAAGGACTTGAATCTTCTTGGGTAGTGGCTTATTTCATGTATTGCAATCGTAAAAATTACACATCCTGCTCGGAGCTCACATTCTGAATGTATTGGTGCAACATTAGATGAATAATTGTGTGAGAAGAGATTTTCATTGGAGTTAATGAACAAATATAGAATGATACATGTAGATATCATATAACAACTTTGTTGCCCCTTTTAAAACTAAGCAATAGTGAAAGCAGCTGCCAAGGATTCGAAAGAACCCTGCGAGTTATGTGGTATATTTTTTGGTTGCCATGTTGTGATAATTCTGTGTTACTGACTTAAACAGTTCTGCATTAAAGATATTTGAAAGTAATAGTTGCCATGAGTTTTCACTTTTCTGCATTTTGGTCTGAGAAAGGTTCTGTTGTACAGTTGTTGATGACATACCTCATTTTAGGTATTATTCGAGAGACAAGAACAGTTAAGGAATGCCTTCATCGATTTTGTAGAGAATGCATTGACAAGTCCATGCGACTCAGGTACATGTTCGACCTTCTCATCAATTGGCTATCCAGTGGTTGTCACTTCGTCATTTATTAATTTGTTAAGTTTCTCTGCAGGAAGAATGAGTGTCCTACTTGTCGCACATACTGTGCTAGTCGACGTTCTTTGAGGGATGATCCAAGCTATGATTCTCTCATTGCTACCATATATTCCAACATCAATAGACACGAGGAGGAGGTGAGCTCTATTTTCTTCAATCTGCTTTGAAAATATTACTCTGTATCACAATATTTTGACTCTAGAATTTTTGTTCATCTGATACCGTAGCAGGAAATGACTTTCCATGAAGAGGAAAAGGCTCGTAATAAGCAGGTCAGCTGGACACTTTCACCCGCTCCTGATAATTTAGTTACTATATGCTTTAGTATCTTTGTTGTACCTGAAAATCTTCACACTTAGTTGATCAACTTTGAAGATCTATTGAACTTGGTTGAAACACCTAGTCTATTGTTCGACTGACAGACGTGATATTCGTAGATTCTATTTGTCTGGATTTTACTCCCATGAGCCATAGGCTAAATAGATTCTATTTAGCCATGCAACATTTTGTCCTGAAGACATTTTAGGCTAAATAGATGTTGCTTTTGTTGTTGCCTGGTTAGGTGCAAGATTCAATTGCTGAGACTTTTCAACGACAATCAGTGGCCCCGGGAAGAAAAAGATCAGCATTCACAAGGGAAACTGATAACTACCGGAATGTGAGGACAGGGATTAATCATCGAACTTCTGAGCATGAAGGATCTGATGGTGAAGGTGATGTTGATGTTGATGGAGATAATGGTGGCAAAGATCTGTCCTCAGCTGAGAACTCACTGAACTTGTTGATCCATCCTGCTTCTAAAGATGATATTGTAGCTCAGTCCCGCTTGACCCCCTCGAAGAGAATCACTTACAAGCTGGAAGAAGAGCGGACAAACCTCTTGAAACAAGGTAGCACTCTTTCAGCTGTAGTCGCGGACTTGGTAGAGAAAGCCAAATCCGCCTCCAATCTAATCCTGATGAGCAATCGAAGACTGCTGCACTTAGAAAATGATACCCAGCATGAGGATGCTGAAGAAGATACGCGGAGAGAAATCCTCGGAAATGGAGAAAGCCTAGTGTCTATGCACCAGCAGAAAATCTTGGAGCTGGAAAAAGAGCTCGAGTGGTTGAAAATTGAGCATAAAAAGAATGAATGTCAGCTAGAGCTTCTTGAAAAGGATAAAGAGGAGATTTTAAAGAGACACGAGATTGGCAAGACTTCCTCTTTTGAAACTGAACAGGGCAAAGCAGAGTTGAAAGTGAAAATTAATGAGTACATTCAGAGCGCAGATTTCCAAGAGCTAATGCGAGGTGATGAGTGCCAAGTGGGCAGAGATGAAGCTATTCGGTCTCCGGAACTGTACAAGCTTATGGTACAAGTAGCTTTGGAGATGAAGCGCGGGGCAGTTACAGAAACGGTAAATCTTTTGGCTCCCATGATTCCCAACTTTGATCCGAAAAAGCTTCCCAGGGATGTCACGGATTTCTACGATGAAAGAGGTGCACAAGAATGCTACCGACTCGCCAAGACACTAGTTCTTGCCTTCGGAGTGGTGGAAGCTCCCGACTCTGACGACGACGACGACGAAGAATAGCCTTTTGTTTTTTTCCAATGCCAGCCTGAGGATTTGGAATATGGATTTCAACATTCAAATTTTGTCAAAACTTTGTTTGATGTTCAAGTTTTGGATTTTGGTTTTAGAATTTATTTTTAAATTAATTAAATAAAATGTTGAAAGAAGGTAGGCATTGTCTTTCCATAGGCGTATGTAAAGACGGAGTTGAATTAGAATTATAGAAAGGTAAAATATTTTACTTGCATTATTTAAAGTTTATTATGCAACTTGTAGTACTCCCTCTAGTCCCTTGTTTATGGCTTTCTTTGACCGTCAATTTTTTTATGACATGTTTGACCATCAATAACTTTTGTTATATACAATAATGAACATCATGTGAGATATATTTGGATTCTCCGTAACGTATAATTTTTGAAAAGTAAAATTTTATCAATTGTTATCAAACACAACTAAAGTTATTGGTGGTTAAACATGCCATGAGAAAATGTCAGAAAAAAGGAGGACATAAATAGAGAACCAGAGGGAGTAGTTATAAGTTTATAATCTGATTAATGCATCCCAAAATTTTTATATTGATTTCTTCTAATTTACAATTTAAATGTTGATTTTTTATAATTTATGAAAATACCATTTTTCAAGAGACGGACTCATTAAGATATTTAATAATATTCTGCTTATATAAATAATACATACGAATGAAATTACACAAATTCTTCGTTTCATTGAGAGCTTTATCAGACTTTTTTTTTTGAAATTTCTTCGTTTTACTTTCCGTCGCATTTGTGGTAGGTAATAGTGATATTTAACAATATTACTTGTAATTGTAATTATATTAGAATACATTTTCAAGTCTGGTAGAGGTCTTTGTACTACTATATAATGTACCCAAGAGTATGAAT
>JAULKJ010000009.1:3622305-3637847 GCA_032355405.1 Rubia balearica
TCCGTTGGAATTAGGGTTGAACCCTGGAACTAAATCTCAACCGGGCAAGTCGCGGATGAAGAGTTTCGAATGCTAGTCCAGATCACACTGTTTTTGAACTCAAAATTTTGACAAGGCATTTTTATATCGATGTTGATGAAAGGTGGGCCCACTTCAGCGAAGGGTAAAATGGTCCTTAGCTTTTCAAAAATAAAGTGGAGGTTATTTTAATATTGGCCAACACCGGAAAATAATAGGTAAACGTCGGACTCAGGTAGGAGGGGTATGAGTTTTATGTCTCAGCTAATCCAGGGGTATATGTGCACTTTTGAAAAACTGGAAAGCATATGTGCACTAACCAAGAAATTGGGGGGTATGAATGCATTTTAACTTTTTTTTATTATTACAGCATTACTTATGACTTTAAAACCTTGAAAATCTTGAATAAATCCTAAAGGTTGTTGAATATTTGAAAAATGAATTAGAAAAGAAGGAACTTTCGAAGGGAAATTTATTGTCTTAGGCTACACATTTAACATTAGAAAATTATATTTTTCTACACCAATTCTCTTACACTATAAAGTGCTAAAGTAATTTATATAATTAAATCATACCCGTTCAGCACACTGATAGCTGAGAGATCCCTCACTGTGAAATATAATCCTCTTAGACCTTGTGAAGAGGACAAAAAACTACTTGGTTAAGAATTACTACATCCAAAGATTATTGAAGGTATGAAGAATTTTGCAAGTCATACACACCATTAGGTAGCCTTTTCAATGAATTTGCGGGAAATAGTTCCTCTCATATAGAGACATTCGAATAGTATTAATAGTATATTTCAATACCATAAAGGTATGATTGACGTGGTCTTTATTTACCTAAGTCAGCCGATACTGATCTCATGGATTATGCAAATGATAGGCACTTATCTAACCCTGTCAACATCTAATCTCAGACAGTTTGTGTGCGTGCGGGGAAAACTATTAGAGGCGAAACACAAAGTATGCTGGCAGGTGCTTGGTTCCCTCAATATTTATTATTTCTTTTAGTTTACATTAGAAATATTGATACGTTTAACCGCATAGTAAAGGTCAAAAAAGCATGGCCCCTCAAAGTTAATACACAATATCATAAGGATAATTTAGATAAGAATTAATAATTTTTTCACAATCTCCTAAATAAGGATTTTATTTAAAATTCGTTAAAATTTAAGTAATTTGGTTTGTCTTTAAAAATATAAATATCAATACAATATAAACAAACAAATGTTATGGTATCCTTAATAATAATTTTGTTCATGTCGGATAACTATTTATGAATCTTAGAAAAAAATCACGAAATTTTACCACGCTTTTGCTATCTAGAATGTTTTCTCATTTTCACTCTCGAATATTCTTTATCTTAAGAACCGATTGACCTAACTCTTTTCAATTTTATCTTAATTGCATTTGCAGTAGTTAGGACAGGGAGGATGCACATTATTTTCCTAACATATCCATCTTTATTTAATATATTCATATCTCTCTCCGCCTCATCACAATGATGGGTACAATGTTAAAATTTATCTCTTTGTCAAGTTTTATAAATATTCACCCCGACTCATCACCTATTTGGATCTTCAAACCCTCTTCAAACCCAATATTCCCACTCTACCTGAATCTACATACTCAACAAAATCCACTTTTTATACTAATTTTTATTTTAATCTTTTAATAACAATTTATATATTTACATGGAAAATTATACTTACGATTTGGTCATTTGTGAATAAATAATATTTTATTTTACATTAAAATTAATGGGTATATAACACGTTTAGTGGGATGGGTATGAGATGGGGAATATATTAACTAATATTCATAACCGACCCATTACACTTGGCGGAATTCAATTTGTTCTCATTAAAACTACATTTATCCCTGTGTGCGCCATGTAGGGCGGATCTTCACGAAAGTGTTGATATGCAGTAATTTGTAGAGCATAACCAGTAATTAATGGCAAAGTTGAAGGATGTTTTAGACACATATTAGATGTAATTATGTAATATGTAGCTGAGATGACGAACAAATAATTATGAGAATTTATAAAAGATTAAAGAATTGAAAAACTGAAGCTAAAAACAAACATTTCCACAACAATGAAAGGGAAGGACGAGGCATAGTCAACAACAAGGATTTCAAGATCGGTTTTCCACGACCTTAGATGTCATTGTTGCGGCCGCAGATTCGACTCTGACGGAATAATGATTTTATTCATTTTTTTACTTCAGTTAGGTTTTAATTAGGTTATTTCATAGGATATTTTCCTTAAATATATTTTCGAGCATTTAAACTTATATTAGACATTCATAATGATTCAGACATTACCCTATTAGCTTTCATACTTTTCTTTTAGATCTAGTTATATTTATGAAAAAGTAAACTTCTTTTGTTTTATATGTCGGTCGAAGTCATCGCTTATTTGATTGTGAGGTTCTAAATTTTTGTTCTATTTACTATTGGTTATGTTAGTTATTTTGTTCTTAGTTTCATTGGATTTTGATTTATCTAGTCAGGTCACTTAGATTAATTGATATTATTCAAATTATTAATTTTTTATAAAAAAACTTAAGATTTATGTACTTAGACTAATAAATACAAGAAAGTTGACAGAAAGGAGTGTTAAACGTAGTAAAATATGTATTTTGGGAGACATTATTTTTGTTAGCATCATTCAAATATCTGATTAGATATGGATAGAGATTGATGACTAGACTACAATTATATTAGTACTAGTATTCCTTATCCGTTTTGTACTCTATTTATTCTGAGAAGTAATACATTCATGACTACGGGAAATCATTCTTTCATGGTATCAGAGAAAGTTCTGATCTTAAACCCTTGACCTTAATTTTTTTACGTTTAGCCGCCGCCCTCTCTTCTTTTCCGGCCAACCAAACCACCAGATTTGGGCGAAATTCCAGCCATTTTCTGGCGACCTTCGAAAGTCAGCATCTCTCAGTCTAAGCCCGTTAGCATTTATCACCATTTCACGGGGGACCCAAGTTCTTCAATAAGCCATTGTTCTCCTGCTGCGAATCTCCTTTCTTGCAACCAACAAATGTTCTCTGGCGGAAAATCTCCGTTCTCATCAAGCAGTCATAGTTCGGCATCACCGTTCAACAACAAGTATTGGTTGGAAGCAGTGACGGTTTATGATAGTCTTCTGAAAGGTCTTCGGCCGCTCTCTCATCGTCGGCCACAGTCCTATAGCGTTCGATTCTCTAGACTGTTCAGCGAGTAGATTGGCATTTTCCTTCTCCATCGATCTCAAGTCTTCGTCCATCGCGTTCCAGCGGCGATCTTCATTCGCCGTCGAGAAAGTTCTTCATTCTTTGGAAAAAAGTCTGCTATAGATTGCAGCAAAGAAGGAAGTCCGCTGCTACAAGTCAGGCGCACGTCCCTCCACAGCTCATCAGATTCACACACTGACCATCCACCAATGCCAGACTTTAGTACTTTTAATTCATGAGCCCAGATTCACGTGCGCACAACATCACTCGCACGTCAACTTCACGCGCTCTTCAATCTTCACGTGACCACTGCTTTGTTTCAGTTTCACCGAGTTGTCCACTGTACCTTAATTGCAAATTGGTTTTCTTATACTTTTTCACTATGGCCCTTTTTGCTGGTAATAATCATCGTGACACTAAGTGGATTGTCCACTCTGGCGCCACCAAACATTTGGCATCATCTCCCAGTGTTGTTGATTATGTGAAACCCTATAATGGTCGTGCCCTTATCACTGCCGGTAATGGTTCTCAACTCCCCATTACTCATATTGGCGATTCTCAGATTTTGAAAATTTTATCGCTGCATGATGTGCTTATTATGCCTGATGTCACTAAAAAATTACTTTCGACTAACAAGTTAACTAGGGATTTAAACTGTGTTGTTTGCTTTGATGATCACTTATTTATTATTCGGCATTAAATCACTAGGGAAACCTTAGATCATAGTCTTATTAAGGATAGTCTTTATGTTTTTTTTTACTATGGAGCATCTGCTTTTTTGTCCACTACGGAATCAAATAAGTCACGTGCATCTTTTGAAACCAAATATGCTAGACTTGGTCATGTTATGCATTTCGATATTTCTAGTTTGTGAGCTTCTGGATCTTTATATGTCTCATCGACTTTGTCTAAAGCTAACCTTTGTTATGACTGTGAAATGGCTAAAGGGAAGCAATTATCTTTTCATTCAAATGATAAACGTGCTGCTAGAGTACTTGTTCTAGTTTATTGTGACTTATGGGTAACCTTTCTTATTTTATTTGCTGATGGTTTCTCCTACTATGCCCTTTCCGTTGATGACCATTCCTAACTTTAGTGGTTTTATCCATCGGGCCGCAAATTTTATTTTTGGAATTTTTATTGCCAGTTTGAGGCTTTTGTAGAGAATTAGTTCTCTTCCACCATAGCCGATAAATTGGCATGACTAACATGGACACGAACAACCTGGAATATAGAGAATTGGCCTTATAAATTGAAGCCAGATGAAAGAACCAAGATAAGTAACAACAATAGCTTTTTTTAGCATCTAACTCTATATACTGACTTTATCAAGGTCATTATCATTCTGGGAACTCAAACTGCATCAGTTTCTAGTTGTATTAAATGCCTTTTGTCATCCATTTTGTTTTCTTCTTACTTTATTTTTTTAGAACCAAAAAAATATATAAATAAAACGCGTATATATAACTTGATCCTATAAAATTAATGTAAGAAGCCATAAATAAAAGATATAATTATTTTTTCTAGAGAACAAATAAAAGTTGTTACATTAGAATTGAGAAACTTTCAAGAAGCGATGTCCTTCTTTATTATTATTGTTTGAGCGCTTCTTTAGGGATGGCACTGTCTCACTTTCCACATAAAACTATGTGCATTTTGACATTTTAAAAGGGTCAATTTTATCTTATATGTTCAAATTCTGCAAAAAGGAAAAAAACCTTCAAATGTTGATTTTGTTATCAAAATAATTATCTCAAGTTTATTGAACAGCTTCATATGTCAGAAGACTTTATTTATAAAAAAAGTCAATGGCCTATATTAAGTTTCATGACAACTGATGTGAGAACAATTTTGTTTTGAGTTTACTTGAAAGTCTTCTAATAACAGTTCTAATTAAAAATTTACTCCTACCAAGTTCATGGAACTGGATTTTAAAAAAATCAATGGTCTAGCCATTAGAGTTTCACGAAAACATATGTGGAAAGACCTTCAATTCTCCTTCAAGTCAATCCAAAATGCTTCAAAATTTATTTCACGTACAAAGAAAATTTTAACAAGCTACTTAGTATATATTTATGACCCACCCAATACTGTTGAGTTAAAACTGAGCGTGCGTAGTGACTACTTCGCTGAATCACGATAGTTCTTCCAATCCACAAAAATTTAAAATACAGCAACACCATTAACTAGCAAACCACATATTTAACAAAACATAACACTCGTCACGACACTTCATAACAAAAGATGAGAGCGTGATAATTAGACCACGATCACTCGATTGAAGACCTATAAATGAATATAGAAAACACAAAAATAGACATAATAATATCGAGCCACACTGACTTGAGTGTCGAAGCTTACTCCTTGGGAACAATCCCGAGACATTCTAAAGTACTCGTAGAAGGAAGGACTCATCGTGAGCTGATTCCTATGTGGTTCAAGATACATAACTCTATTAAGCTTAGACAGTTAGACAAGCTCATCTAGGCTATCACGAATGGTTGTAATCAAGGTGTCACGATGAAAATAACGATCCATTTGGCATTAAGCATTAGCAGGTTCTCTGATAGAGACAAACTAAGTTCTAGCAGTAACGGAACTACACACAGTCTGGAACACAGAAAGAGGTTTATACACTATATATCCAATGTGAGATATCATAAAGAGACCAATACGCATTTCTCTCAACTAGCTCTAAGAGTAGGAAATTCAGAGGGGAATTCGATATCAACATCCAAAGAACATCCACTCTTGCCACATAGGACAATAACCTAAAAAGAAAAATCCACAAGCAGTAACAACACATCAGGGGAAGGCCCACAACAAGAATCTCGACAACATCAATTTAACTACTATCCATACAACATATAAATTATCATTCACGAACTTGATCATTCGAGGGAGAATTTCTATTGTCCTAAACAATAGTCTCATCCGTAATCAGAAAGTCAGGTCTTCGTGTATCCACAGTACATGTATATACTTCCTTCACGCTGAGCATTTCAGGATGCTCTTCTAACAAATGAATGAGAGGGAAAAAGAAATCTTTATCATTTACCTTAGCCCAATATAGTTGGTGAACTTCTTTCCTATACCAAATTAAGCCTCATTTCATATACAATATGACGGGAAGATTCATACACGATGGGGGGTTAGAATAGCGTATCGAATCCTAACATAGATACCTCTCGAGGTCACAAGCGGCTTCTATGATCTTAAAAATAAACTTTAAAAAATCCCTGGGATTGTAAGACCCATTGAACTGTAGCCCGAGCATAATCATTAGGAGGACACTTTGCTTGCTTCAAATGTTTGATCTCATGTTGTTGGCTTAAAACCTCTTTCTCGGACAAACGAAGATGTTCACGAGCACCATCTAATTCGGTCTTTATTCTACTAAGCTCCTTAACCGGAGGCTCTATCTCTCTTACATAACTTGCTAGAGCTGAAGAATAAGCAACAACCTGCAAACCAGTATCAACATCATTAAATAAAACACAACCACACAAAACTCAATCTTTCAGCGAGAGCATACCATGGCATAACAGGTGGACACATTGACGTGACCAGTCACCCGTTCATCGGATCCATTATTCCTTTAACGGAGGAGAAAATATGGGAAAACTTTAGAATTTTTCTGAAATTATCAGAAAAATCAGAATTTTCCTGGAGATCATGTTTCCTCCCTCGGTCCACAGATTGAGGAATTACAGCACCCTCAGTCTTAGCCTTGGTCGGTGGAAAAACAATAGACAACACATAAATAGATATTTTATATACCTGTACCCCCTGACGAACAAAAAATAAAATTAGAAATACAAAAGTAAAATTTAGATGAAAATTTAGACTGGAGAAAGATTCATAGAACAGCAACAACAGATCTCAAGCAGATAACCTTGGATATCACAAATCACAAGATCTGAGGAATAAATCTCAACTATATCACATATGGGAGAAGTCAGAGGCTTTTATAAGAAAGACAAAAAGGAAGCAGCGCAATTACCAAATTATTGAATATTGATAGATATCCAAAATGATGGGAAGTTATTCACATCGAGAATAGAATATATAAAATCGCGAAGGACTACGTACTTCCCACCTTTACACTTTCTATCCTCCACAACTGGGGGGAGGCTTATGGTACAAGATAAGTAAGTACGCAGGAAAAAAAGAGTGTAAATCACCACACGTAGTAAACTAAGGGAACACCTAGTGAGATCCAGCTTCGAATAACATCGGAAAGATCATGA
The DNA here is from genome assembly GCA_032355405.1 of Rubia balearica. Lineage (NCBI taxonomy): Eukaryota > Viridiplantae > Streptophyta > Magnoliopsida > Gentianales > Rubiaceae > Rubia > Rubia balearica. The sequence goes on from JAULKJ010000009.1 coordinate 3,629,809, forward strand.
GCTTCTTTAGAGGCTCGTGGCCCACAGTAGCAGATAAATCGGCATGACCAATGTGGACACGAACAACCAGGAATATAGGAAAACTGACCCTATAAATGGAAGCCATATGAAAGAACCAAGGTAAGTAACAACAATAGCTTTTTTAGCATCTAACTCCATATACTGACTTTATCAGCGGAGATTTTTCCCCTGATACGATCCGGGAGATTCTTGCACTAATCCTTCTGGCAGCTCAAGGTCATTATTGCACTAATCCTTCTAGTTGTATTAAATACTTTTTTCTTCCTGTTTTGTTTTCCTCTTACTTTATTTTCTTTAGAACCAAAAAAATATAAATAAAATACACATATATAACTTGATCCACAAAAATTAATGAAAGAAGCCATAAACAAAAGATATAATTTTTTTTCTAGAGAACAAATAAAATTTGTCATATTTGAATTGAGAAACTTGCAAGCAGCGATGTCTATTTTTATTGTTCGATCGCTTCTTTAGGGATGGCGGTGTCTCACTTTCCACATAAAAACTATATGCCTTTTGACATCTTGAAAGGATCAATTTTAGCTTATATGTTCAACTTCTGCAAAAACAAAAAAGCCTTCAAAAGTTGATTTTGTTATCAAAATATTTATGTCAAGTTTGTCGAACTGCTTTGGATGTCAGAAGATTTTATTAAAAAAAAATTCAATGGCCTATATTAGGTTTAATGACAACCGATGTGAGAAGGTCTTTGTTGTAAATTTACTCGAAAGTCTTCTTATAACATTTCTAGTTAAAAATTAACTTGACCAAGTTCATGGAACCGATTTTTAAAAAAAATCAATGTCTACCCATTAGAGTTTCACGACAACATATGTGGAAAGACTTTCAATTCTCCTTTGAGTCCATCCAAAATGCTTCAGGAATATATTTCACATATAAAGAAAATTCTAACAAGCTACTTGGTATATATATGACCTACCCAGTCCACCTGAGTTAAAACTTAGAGACTGCTTTGCTGAATCACGACAGTTCGTCCAATCCACGAATATCTAAAACACAGCAAAACCATTAACTGGCAAACCACGAATTTGGCAGAAGGTAGCACTCATCACGACACCTCATAATTGGACCACGATCCAAAGATGGGAGCCTGATAATTAGACCATGATCACCCGATTGAAGACCTATAAATGAATAGAGGAAACAAAAAATAGACATAAGCATATCAAGCCACACTGACTTGAGCGTCAGAGCTTGCTCCTCAGGAACAACCCCAGGATATTCGTAAGTACTTGAAGAAGGAATGGCTCATCGTGGGTTGATTCCAGGCATTATCATCACTCGGAAGTAATTTCTTACATCAATGGCACTGCATGTGTGGACATTTTTCTTTTTGAGTTTTAATAGATCATGGGAAAGGCTGGAGCATGTATCACAGCTGCCACCGGTATAGTAGATACATAGAGAAAAAATTAACGATCACCGCACTCAGATGAGCGAGTAAATGGAGGACCAACACAACCCTATTAGGAAGATCTTTCAACGATTGCACGTACACACAATTACAAATCATCTCTACTAAAGATGACCCACAACAAAGGTACGTTCCCATGTTACAATTTATTCCTTATAAAAAGTAGACACGTGATGTTTCACAACAGAACAAAGAAATGCAAGTTGAGACCAAAATTGCATAAGCCACTTAGCTACAAAAATATATTAACTAAATTAAGATTGAATTGGTGAAGGCTAAATTAGTAAGCCTAAGAGCTATTGCCCTACATAAAAAAACTACATGATGTCTTTAGACGACAGTAGCTAGACACTTGAGTTACATGATATCTTTGAAAAACACACTTGGATAATAGAACATTGTCCCTTGGAATAACGAAATGATGCGTTATCAGCAAGAGGGTTGCGGTTTATACGTCCCATTCCAAACCCAAACTGAGATTACTCCTCTAATAAGTCTAGTCTATATTGTAGCCTTAGAATATTATGTTAATCAAGGAACATTTTGACCACAAAAAACTAATTGCTGACACAATTTTAAGGAAGATGACACTAGTAAATTTAATAAAAGCGAAATGACCATAGCATTATTGGAACACAATACCCAGAAAGAAAATAAGAAATTTCATAAGATAATCAATAAAAACTTTATTTAATCGAATCTTAGATTCATATAAAAACTAAGGATTACAGCTAATTCCGTGCTTAAATGTAAGAAACTTCCTCTAGGAAGGATTACAAACGATTATCTGTAAACCTATTACACGCATATATGACTACTTAAGGCCCTACCAATATTTTTGTATGAGGCCATAACAGTCCCGTTAGTATAAATCCTTCTGTCAAGATTTCTCGACAAGGGTCACGAACTCCTAAGGGGCGAACAAACCCTAGGAGACCGCTACACTTATTAAGCGAGATAGGAGGAAAGAATAAATGGTCACCTGTTCTCCCCTGCACCATTTACATTCCCCACCGAAGTACCCCATGTGAAGGGCTACCATCCTCCTCGTCGAGTAGAGCATACGCACTGACAAGCAATGACTGCTCACCCTGTTAATGCATTTGTTCCTCCTCATGAACCAGTCAAACGAACTCACAAAGGATCTCGTCCTTCACGAGTTTATCAACTGAGCAGCCCATCTTCTTTTCTAACTTTAACCATTGCGATTGGGAACGCTCCCCTCACATTGATTTCCTCTAGTGCCCACGAGGCTTGTCACATTAGGAGAAGAATCAGTGTCATCCTTAACCTCATCCCTAGTTTAGCAATCTCGACCAAAGATACTGCCAAAAATCATAGAACAATACAAACATTAAAATTATTTAATGTAACTCGATATAAAATAAGTATAGGTGTCTCTTAGTGCAATTATGATATGAGCAGGCAATAAAAAGGAAAGAGGTAAATGAGAGAGTCCTTTCCCTTAGAGAAGTGTAAATGCACTTATAAAATATAAAGACCGAAATATAAAGACCGAACTAGAAATATAAAGACCGAACTAGATATATGGAATTTCGGTCCAGTTTTCGATCCAAGATTTTTTAAGATCCTGGGCTCCGGTTTGGTCCGATCCAAAATCATATTTTTCCAGTCAAGACCAGATGGACCGGTAACTTACTCTTGTGTATATTTTAAAAATATTTATAGTTTAATTTTATATAATAGTTTTTATATATTCCTGATGGGCAAGTATACTTTCATATTTTGAGGTAAATTCTAATAGATTCCACTTACTATCTTGTAAAGAAAAAAACAAAAAAATCATTTTATTCAATACTAAAATTTATTGTAAGAGAATAAAGTATACCAAAATTCGGTTCAAACTGATCCAAACCTAAAATTATTTTGGTCCAATTCCGATCATAATTAATCACTAATCGACTTAATTCTCGATCCAATTTTTTTTATCACTTCAATTCCAATCCAATCCAATCCAATCCGATCCGATCCGATCTTGGACCTATAACACTACTCTCATGCATGTATCAACTACATGATTTTCTAGAAGCAATTCATTCCCCCAAATAGAATATAAATAAAATTGAAGATATGGGCTTCCACACCTGACAATTGATGCCTATAAGCATCTTGTTAACAACATGAATCTATGAGCGGTTCTCAAGAGACCGTATGCCTTTGCTGATTGATCTTGCCATCTTTTCAACTTTGTCCAATGGTAGGGTTTCTTTGGCAAAAGTTGAGACTTAAGAGGCACCATTGATTGTGCTTTTTTGGTGGCGTTACCCCAACCACAACAAAAAATTCTTAACTATCTAATAATAATCTTGATGTTGCCATCAGTACTAGTTGGCACATGTGCTGTGATGGTGTCTCTAATTGTTTCCTTGTCAATTTTCACTATTGATCAATGTGTGATTTGGGTACTCGCAAGAGCACTCACTTTCAATCTTGTCTATGTTTGTTGGGTGGAATCAATGCACCTTTTGTATGTGTTCATCAATTTGTATTTGCACTCCCTCCAATTATCTAGATTGACTCCATTGCTTTTGATATTTTAATTTAGAAAATATTGAACTAATAGTAGAAAATGTATTAAAAGAGTAAAAAGTAAATTGAGTAAGATGAAAAGAATATAAAATTTGCCAAAAGAGGAATGAGTCTATGTTAAAAAATCATTCCAAAAAGGAAAGTGAGCCATTGTTAGATAATAGGAGGGACAAGGAATATTTCTAATCAAATTGTACATTTATATTTTGACAAAATTTTGGAAAAATCGTCTTCCAATATGCATATGGAAAAATGAGGTTTAATTAGAATTATATAAAGGTCAATGATTTTAGCTACAATATTAAAAATTTATTATACAACGTGTAGTAGTTATAAGTTTATGACTCGATTAATGCAAGCTGAAAATTTTATTTTGATTTCTTCTAATTTATAGCTTAAAGTTGATTTTTCCATAACTTTTGAAATGACTATTTGCAAGAGACAGACTCTTATATTTTACAAAAAATTATATACTTTTTATTTTTCTAAAAAAATTTAAATTTAACCAGTGATCATAGTTTTTTTCCTTTTAGAGAAATACTACTTTTATTAAATATAATAATACAAGGAGAGAGGGGTAACATATTTTATTTTTTGTTCTATTTATTATGTTGGTATATTTAGAACCCATGAATTTTGAATTGTTCTATTTCATTCGAATGTTGACCGTTGACTCAAGGACAGTGTGGGGTAGAATCCTATAAGAGATCTTGCCGCTGAGGGATGATGTTTACGATCTCATGAGTGACCTCAAAAGATCAAGAACCATCTGAAGATTGAGAGAAACTATGAAACGAAATCCCGCCATAGCGCAAAGGTCGTGGTCGCCACAACGCAAAGTCAGAAGGTCGTGCTCGCCACATCGCAGGGCAAAGAGACTTGACCATCCCACGCTGGTTAAGGTGTGCACGAAAATTCCAAGGGTCGTGCTTCAAAATCTTGGGATGGAGAGGAGACCAAGAGCTCTTAGAGTGAAGAGATGATGCTCAAGACTCAAGGCCAGTCGAAAATTGATTTGGTCGATGTTTGAATTTTTAAAATTTGTTTCTGATCGCGAAATGTAAAAATATACATTTGCATTTTTTTGGATATGTCTTGGATTTTGTTTTAACAATTAGTGATAACCTAGTTGTTTAGAACAAGTTTGGTGAGAAGGTGTTTAAGAATGGTTGAATATACCAATCTAACACATAATTTGTAGTTATTTTATAATGAGTGTAATAAAGTTCCATAAACAACTAACGACGCTAACATCACGATGGGAAATCGGTTAACTCTGATAGCGAGCCAATGTATAACCGAGATTGGTTCTACAATCCATTTTCCCATTAAATTGCTCAGCAGACATTGACTGATTCATATTAGTGGAACCGACATGTATATCAATATGGTTTTTCAGCCTTCGGCCACACTCGATTACTAATCGACATCGATGTACCTATTGATCAGCCACTGTATTTTCGAGTAGATTTCATCTTCACGCCTGCTACATGGTTTTGACCTAACCGAAATGTAATTGAATGTTAACCAATTTCAGTAGTTCCATATAAATTATTACAACTATATTCTATGAAATTTATCGTTCAATAAAAAATTGAAGAATGTAAAATCGAATAATGTCCCAAAATACAATAAATAAAATTTTCTAAAATTCACAACACAATGATTCAAAATAAATAGTCATAATATAAAATCCAAGTGGTCATTCTCTTCCACGTAGCGCTTATCTTTTATTCGTCAATCCCCATCACTATAGTCCCTTCTAATGGCGACTGCCACAGGTGTCCTACCATCAACAACAATATTTCAAGGTAAGTCATATGCGAACTGTCTGATAAGTCCATCATATCATCACCTTTACTAGTAAACTGTCTCTTGCCTTGAACGACCACTGCGTTGGTCTTTTCCATTGGGCCGTCAACATAAAATACGTGATCTACCTGTGTGGCTAGAATTTATGGATCGACTTTAAAACCGGGTATTCTAAAATCCACAACTGTGAAACCAAGCTCATCCGTAAATGCACCGTTGTTGTTATCGACCACCTTGCATTTGAATATTGGAACCTTGAAACTAGTGTAGTAAAGATCCAATGTTTCTGCAACGACACCATAGTACGTCATAGGACCCCAAATAGGGTTCTTGTCTTTTGTACTCGATAAAGTACGGCCTCTGATACGAGGTTGACACCGGAATTTTGTGTAGCACTTTTTCACCCCAAGCTTTGGTTGAGAAAGTAAAACCTTGCATGTCATAACTAGTGTAGGATAAAAAGGTCGAACTAGGCATGAACGACAACCAGTACAGAGTCTCGATGTGACCTTCCCCCCACAACCTTTTTGCATAACCAATACACAAATGATTGATTATTCTCATATAATACTTGTTTCTTAGACCAACTAGAATCTCATCCTTTTAGGATTGCAAGATGCCTTTCAACAAAATTGCCTAACCACATCAGAATTATGTAGAACATGAAAATGTTCTGTCACTAGATCATCTAGATAAGACCTTTTTTGTTTCTTTACGGAATCCCTAACCACCAAGTGTATGAACAAGTCAATATTTTTACAGTCTCACAGACTGTTCACTAGTTAATAACTCTATGCAATATTCTATAGCTTTCTCCATCTCATAACTCTGCACACTACTCACATCCAAGCGGTAGTATTTTTTCAAATACCCATTGCAAATTTTTATATACTACTCGAATGGATAAATCCATCTAAGAAACTAATGATAACAAAGTTTTATCTCTCGTGCAACATGCACCAATAAATGCACCATAACTACTAGAAAATGGAGCTTTTACCTCACCCTTTTACCTCATTGTTTTTTGAAAAATGCAAAAAAAGAGGTAAAAAGTTCTTTTACCTCATTTTTTAGGAAAAATAGTCTATGATTATTTTTTACCTCAGTTTTTTTTTCCTGGAAAATTATACTCTCTATACCTAATTTTTTAACCCTGGTTTTTAGAAAACCAAGGCAAAATAAAATCTCAGCTGACGTTGAGTTCATCAGTTAGATTTTCATTGTACCTAAAAGTAACCGATATCAGCTAATGGTTGACTATGACTAGGTATATATATGGGGGATGCACTCCGACATCAGCTTGTTCGTAATTAATTAACGAAACCTTAACCAAAATGTAGTCGACGTCGTTTGGAACGGGAAGAAGGCGTAATAGCGACTTCGGTGTGGTTTGGGTCGTCATTATAGATAATTCCCGATAGATGTAACCAACATCATCTATTGTTTGAGGTCTACCAAAATATGAGCAATGTGTCGTCGACGTCAGACAGTGGCATTTCATTGTCCTTCTTGCAGGAGCGAATTACCAACGTATCGGTTCTCTAAGCGGTGGTTTGAGCTTTAAACACTAGATTTGGCTGCGAAAGCGGTAGGGAGGATTGGCGATGGATTATAACCGGAGAATAAGGGTGGAAATGATGGTGGTTACGGAAATGGGAGGCCGATTAAATGAACCAAATAGGTTGCGATTTGTGGGCAATGGGAAGTAGGTTCGGCTATTCATTTTCGCTCATAGGTCAGCTAGGGTTCAATAGAAATGAATGAGAATAAACATTTTCTTATTTATAAAAACAATCGAACCGATATCGACCACACATCGGTTCAACTTCGTACGAAAAAACAATACACAAGCGACATTAAGCCAATATTGATTACAAGTAGTTGAAGATATCGATCTAGAGCTAAGATATAATCGACGATGACTCCTTGTTGAAAAAATAATGTCAACGACATGTCAACTTCTTAAGCCGAAAAGTTACCGACATATAGGCAACGATGATTATTTGTATTTACTGATAAGTGATGGGAGGCCATCGACGTGCCTCTCAAAAATAGTATTTATAAGCCCTAATTGTGGTTAACTACTAGAAATTGATAGTAGCAAGTCAGGGTTATCCACGAGAAAAAGATGGTTTTATTGAGTGTTAAACATAGTAAAAAACACATGAAGAAGTCACTCTACGTGTGTGGTAACAAAGTGGGGGGTTTTGGTTTTGGAAAA
>JAULKJ010000009.1:3668170-3685220 GCA_032355405.1 Rubia balearica
CTAGCAATCTTCCAACAAAAAGATAACAAAAGAGATGTTAAATGCTTTGAAAAATACATGCATTTGACGTCTCATCATTGTGTGATGCAATTGGATACAAGTAAGGCTTATGATAGTATTTGCTGAATTTTTTTTGAATGGCTAGTTGTTAGCACTGGAGTTCCCTGAAAGAATGGTTGACTGGATTATGAGGTGCATCAGAGGATCTAGTTTCCACTTGTCTTTTAATGGGAGATATAATATGGGTTTTGAAGCAAGAAAATGAGTTAAGAAGGGGGACCCTATGTGATGAGACGTGATTTAGTTGTTTTCAAAGTAGAATTAACACTCCTTTAACCTTGTTTTGTTGATTTTAAGTTAGATTATTAGTTTTAAAAAAATAGGGGTTTAGATTCACCTTGTGTAGCTATTCGCCCTAATTTCCTTAGTTTGTAAGCATTTGGTGTCAAACATGTTCTACCTCTATGATTTGGTCGATTCCTATGCAATTTGTGAGCTTATTTGGAGACCATCATAAAGAATGTCATTCGCAAGGATGGTAGAAGATTGAAGAAGGTCATTCAATAGAATGGTAGAAGAAGGAAAACCGCTTACATAGTGGTAAAAGATAGATTGAAGAAGGAATGGGGAGAAGGCGAAGTAATGGGTAAAGAACGGTAGAACAGGTTCCGTAATGATTTGAGATGAATTGGTGTCTTTGGATATCATCATTGGATTTTTCTTCATGAGTAATATAAAATCGATTTCAGGAACTCCTGAAATGGATCAAAGGTTCACCCGCGGGAAGCAAAACAAGAAGCTGCGAATTGCAGCCCGTTAGCATTGATCATCATCCGCCGGGGCGGATAAGCGAGCCAAGATTAGAACATTTTACTGAGGCCTCCACCTTCCAGTTGAGCCTAAATCCTCATGGGCGGGCTTCTGCTGCACTTTTCCTTTTGTTTTTATTTTCCTCTCTCTAATTCTATACAAAGCATTTTTGCCACCCACTTCATATCTTATCTTCTCTTGGCCAAAAATTCTTCTCTCCAAATCCTAGGCTGCTCTTTCTTTTCATTCTCTCTCTCTCTCTCTCTCTCTTATGTATGAATATGTCTGTAGATGTTAGTATGATTTGTATTAGCTAAACTCTTGTCTTGGGAGTAATTGATTGAGGATTCCAAACCCATGTAGTGAGAAGCTTTATTTGCTCATTTATGAATCTTGATTAAGATGCATTTATTGTGATATAAATGTGGTAGATTACTTCATCTATGAGATGAGATGTTTGAGAATGTGAAATGTTTGTATGATAACATGTTAGGAACTAAGAGATGTGCACAATTTCTTATCTCTTTTGCATGAAATATCCAAGAGCATGGAATTACAACTTCTTGTTGAGTAGATGATGTCAATATCGCTAGATGAATGTGATAATATCTATTTTTCATGTTTATCCTAAGGTAGCACTAATGGGAAAATCTTGAACGTTGATCTTTCTAGATTAACCCTAATAAATGCATTGTTTGGTTAAATGACTAGGCATTTGGTAGAATGCATGTAGTTGTTTTCAAATCTATTGGTTATTTGTGCATGATGCCATTGATGAAATACCTTTAGGCGTTGTTTGTCTGAAGTGATCATTGGTGAGGTTTACAAATAGTGGTTGAATGCTCTTGTAAATTACTCTTAAGAAGAACATAATGTTTATCTTCAAAATGGAAGTTGTAGCATTCACAATAGGTAATCAAGATGAATAAATAGATAATTGCTTCTATGAACTGTAAAGTGGAAATCAATTGCTCCCAAGGTTTTGTCACTTGTGTTTTAATCCTCTTTTCTTAGTTTATTGCATGATTAGTATAATTGTCTTCATATGCTAGTTGTCTTGTTTTTTCATTTCACAACATAGAAAAACCAAGACAAAACCCCCCTCTTTAATTGCTTTATATATATATGTATATATGCGCTTATTTCTACTTTTATATGCATGAACCCTTAGGAAAATCTATTTTCTTCGTGGATGATCCCGATTTACCACTATCTATTAGTTGTATTTATGAAGCATTTAGGGTTTATAAATTGTATATTTGAGAGATACGAAGACTACCTCTTACTATGTCCCCCATACTGTTTGTTATTTGCATGGAATATATGACTAGACTGTAGAATATAGCTTTTGGTTATAAACAGATTGATTATCATCATAGGTGTAGTAAATTTGAGGTTCACTCACTGTTATTTGCTAATGATCCGTTAGTATTTTGTGGTGCTAATAAAAATTCTATTAAAGGCATAAGGTTGGTTTGGAAAGAGTTTCAAAAGGTATATGAATTAGGTGTGAACAAAGGAAAATCAAAAGTAATTTTTTTCTAGGATGGATGATGGTGATCAGATTGTGCTGGCATCTGTGTTACAAGTTGTGAGGGGGGGAATTTCCTATGAAATATTTTGGACTTCCTTTATGTACTGTCAAAGAAGATTGTGAAAACCTTATTGAAAAGATTAAACAAATGGTTAAAATTTGGATCTCCAAGAGTTTATCACATGTTGACAAGTTACAGTTAATAAACTCAGTTCTATTAAGTATAACTGGATACTTGGGAAATGTAATGAATATTCCTAAATGGGTTCATCGAATAAACTGAGAAAATTTGTACAAGTCATTTATGAGGAAGGGAAGAGAATCAAAGTGGATTCACTGCAGTTTCTTGGGATGCAATTTGTAGGGGCAAGAAACAGGATGAATGGGAATTGGAGATCTTGGTACTAGGAATTTTGTTGCACTTTGCCAACATTTATGGGATATTGAAAAAAAGAAAAACATTTTGTGAATTAAGTGGTTGAATGCTTATTATCTGAAAGGAAAAAAAAGTTGAAGGATTGCAAGAAGAATGAATCACAAAGCTGGCCTTGGAGAGTCTTGTTGAGTCTCAGAAACAGGATGATTTATATACTGGATGAGTGTGTGGTTAAGGGGAAAATTGAAGATCGAGTAGGTATACAATCCGATGAAGAGAGATATAAAAGATAAAGCTGTTGCAGCAATTATTTGGCATAAAAAAGTAGATCCTAAGAGGAAGCTATTCTTGTGGATGTTAGTTAATGGGAAACTAGCAACTTGTGATAGATTACAAAAGTTTGGTGTTATTGGTGCACAACCTAAGTGCTGCTTGTCTGGATTTAAGTAGGAATCATCTTACCATACTTTTGTTGAATGTTGTTATATGTAGGAAGTGATCAAAGGGTTGAGCCTGAAGTAGTATAGCTCAGTGAGAGAGATGAAAAATACTGATCATAGCCACTCTCTCCGTCCCAGCCAAATTTGCACATTTTTTGTCAACTCTCTCAAGACACGTTTGACCATAAATTTCAACTAGTATATAGACATCAATATCATCACACGGGATATTGTTTGATTTCTTTCATGATGTATTTTCTAAATATCAAATTTTAATGTATGGTTGGAAAGGAATAGGAGGATACTTACGGAACAAGAATTGAAGGTAGAAATCATTATTTTTTAGACTACTACATAATTTGAATGAAGGAAGAAAAAAGAATGGAAAAACGGATTGAAGATGATTTAAAATGAGGCTTTGGAGGATGCTTTTAAGGAATTTTTGCTGATGTTGTTCTAATCGTGTAAAGTTTAATTAGTTTTTTTGGGTATTAAGTTTTGTGGCAAGTTTGGGCTAAAAAGAGTTGTAAGGAAGAGTATGGGTATGCTATGCATGAGCTTAGGATGATAGCCTAAAGATGACTTTTGTTTTGATTCATAATTAATCTACTCATTTTCATAATAAATAAATAAATTTATAGATGTAATAAGATTGGCAATTTGATTCATATTATTAGTAGATATACTAGTAAAGATAGGCAAAGCATGGTTCACATCAGCATGTGCATCAATAATATTCTTTGCAGCAATCTTATCATAACTGTGACCCTTGAGCAGAGGTTTTCTCTTGAGAACTTTTATCCTTTCATTTCTTTTTAACCTTTTGCTCTCCTTGCATTCCAGTTGCTTCATATAAGATTTTATCCATTGGAGGTACCTGAGAGCTTTGGTTAGCTTTGTTTCTTAGGACATGGATATACATTTTTTCTTTAGAAAATAAAAATGAAGTAGAGGGCCCAGCCCCCTAAGCTATAACCTTTCCCTGTACATCAATTGGGGTGTCTTTTTTACTTTGCTCTGTTGGTATGGTTTCTTTGGGTCTCCAAGCAGAGAAAAGAGCTCTGCTTTGTTTAAACCCTTAAGAAAAAACCTGGTGCCCTAGTTTCAAACATTTATTACAATAATCTGGCATTCCTTCATATTCTACATACTTCTAGAAACCTAGTCCCCTAAAACGTATCCAGACTATTTTCTTGTAATGGCTTAGTGGCATCAATTTTTACACAAATCCTACTACATGTGGTCGGGTTCTAACAAGGGTTGCTTTATCAACTTTAACTTGAGATCATAGTAAGTTCCCTATTGACATCATAACCCACCCAATTATCAAAGAATTGTTGAGGTAAAGGATAAATTTCTATCCAAGCAGAGGCTATAAAAGAATTGGCATTGGGGTTTAAATTAGGCATCCATTTTATCATTCTTAGAGAGTATGAACCAATATTCCACACTTTGTGCATCCAACATTTATAATAATCATCTGGTATTGAAAATTAGTAAGAACTTGGCTATTATCCAAGAGATGGATATTGATATACCCTTTGAAATATGCAGTTTAAAAATAATTCCTTAGCTTCTCCATTTGCAGTCACATTCATGAAAGATTCCCGACCAGAGTTTATTTCAGCAGTGCCTCTAGTCGATTGTATTCTTTGTCCGTGAAGCTAAGACCCGACTTCCCTAGGTGATCAATTTTGGGTTTTAGATTGAATGGATTCCTAGAAATTAGGGGGATGAGTTTAGTAAGAGCTTATAAAGTTCTTTGCTTGGTGCTTGGGTGTAATAGAATTTGGGGTTTTGCGGCAGCTTTGCCATATTGGAGTCGTATAGAAAGGGCAGAACCGTAGGTTGCAGTAATGAGAGATTGCGCGATTTTCGGAGAGAGAGAGAGAGAGAATCTCATTTTATGATAATTACATGATAAATAATATCCTTATTGTCCTAAAATATTTTAAAGAAAAACACTAACCACCTGTTAGGTTTTTTTTTGGGATGAGCTCTTTGCTTACCTTTTAGTTATTGGACTTTTAATTGATTTTTCAAAAAAAATTGAAAAAAGTAATTTTAGATATCTTACAATGAAAGATTCCAAATTTATTATCGAAAAGGCCAAGTCTTATGATCCATTCTCTTTGTAAAACTGCAACTTTCCTCATGTAGTGGATGAAAATTTGAATTAGAACCTTCTAAAATAGAGAGAGTGGACTTTCGAGACCAAGTTATTATGTTTTGAACTTATTGAATTATTAAAATATTTTACATCAAACTATGAGAATATATAGATGTGATTAAACTTTACAAGAACATTGAAAAGGAATTTGGATGCAGAAACTTGTGACAAGGCCTGAATGTCCTAGACTTAGTGATTGGAAGGAGAAAAATAGGCAAGTGATGGAGAGCAATATGTTACTCCCTCCATCCCGAGTTAAACTGCTCAATTTCTATTTTGGGTTGTCCCAACCCACTTTGTACAAGTTTAGATTTTTTTTAATTTTTGTCCCATTTACCTAAGATTGAAATTTGAAATTTTCCCCAGACCTTTGAGAAATTACAACCCTACCGGCTAATTATTTAAGAGAGGAATATTCCCCTTTCCATGCGGCATCGTTTGAGTGGAAAGCGAGATTAAATTTAAATATCCTAAACGCCTGCCACATATCACATGTGCTCTATTTATTACTTCCAACACTCCATTATTGCTCTCCAATGCTCCATTTTACTCTCTAGAAACCTCTTAATTGCTCCCACTTGTTCTTTATTTCTCTCTTCAATCTAGAAGCATCTTTTAGTTTTCTCTCAACTCTTCAAACCCTAGTCGCGTCTGTCTTTGTTCTTTTCTCTTCTCCCGTGAAACATGCAAGCTTTGTTGTTGTTAAAACGTGTTCATCTTTGTTGTTGTTCATGTTCATCACAGTATTTTTTGTCTTGATGGGTAAATTGGATTTTCTTTTAAAAAAAACTTCTTGTTCTTCTTTTATGAGTTTCGATTGTGATGTACTTTCCTTCCTTTACATGATTTTAGTGCAATTGTGTAGATTACCGGTAAGTTTTGCTTAGATTCATCCAATTTTGGAGTGTTTAAATCACATTTATTTGAAGATTATGCCATTTGTTTTGTTCTTCAACTTGATTTTAATGTTATATCTTTGATTCTTGCTCTGCATGTCATACCCGTACCAGATTTGTAATTTCCATGCATATTTTTTCGTTTACAATTTTTGTCTGTTTAAATCGAATGTTTATGAATATTTTGCCATGTTCTTAGTTTATGAAACTGATTTTTAGGTTTTTACTTCCATTATTGTTGTGCATGTTCCATCTCGTACTCGATCTCTTTTTCTGAACCCATTTTCCTTCCATAGTCGATTTTCACATCAATTGAGGCTGCTCTTGCTCGATTACACTCTAGTTGTTTTTTGTGATAGTTATTAGTGTTTAAATCAGTTTTTAAGTATATTATGCCATGTTTCGAGTTTAACATGAGATTGTGGTGATTGCTTTCATTTTTTCTTTGCCTGTTACACCCCGTACCAGATCTGCTTGATTGAACCCTTTTTTCTTGTTGTTTATCACATCATTTGATACTACTCTTGCTCTGTATAACAGCATACGCCTCTTTTGTACAATTTTTAAGTGTTAAAATGGGATGTTTAAGCATATTATGCCATGTCCTAAGTTCTTTCACATGAGATTATGGTGATTCATTCCATTATTGCTCTGCATGTTCCACCATGTATCAGATCTATTTTGTTTATGCTATATTTTTCTTTTCATGCCCGATCTATTCTACCATGTTGATGTTAAATTGTTTTTGAGTTTGATTTATTAATTTTATGGATTGCATGTGGTAGATCAACTTATACCTATTGTCTTGTTAATGAATGTTTACTTGTGGTTCATTGTTAGAAATTAACTATATTTTTTTCCTCTTGAACCAGAGTTAATACTGATAATATAATTGTACTCTTTGTTTTGTTTTCTTCCTGTTTTTCTTATAATCTGAAACTCGTAACGTGTGCTCTTGTGTTATTGATGACTCATGGCTTATAAGGAAATGGATACGGCTGGGCATGAAACATGTGCCCCAGGCCAACCCTTGAATAAGGTCCAAAGTGAGTCACTTAAAATATTAAGTCCAGTTCATGAACCAAGTGGTTCACAATTACAACCCCTTTTCTCTTGGTCAGGTTGAAGGCATGACCTCTTGTCCTGGACAAAATCGGATAATTGTTGGGATATTCCCATTGCCATGCATTTCTGTCTCATTCAGTTCTCACCTTTACTGCAACAGAATCATAGCCATTGACTGAAATTGAATCAAAGCCAGTAATTGTCAGTCCTGATTGGAAAGATTTTGATTCTGAGTAATTGTTAGATCCCGATCCTTCGGTGTATTTTAATGGGAACGAATACCAAAATATTTGGGGAGCTAGGGTTTTATGAAACCAGCACTGCAAATTTCTCTGAAAACTGACCAAAAAAAAGGACGGTAGAGAAAAAACCACGGTGGAGAGTAAATCCCAACTAGAGCAACGTTGCAAAAATGTTTGCTCTGTACGAAAAGGCTTTGCAGGATGTTAGCAAGCCTCCTACTTAGTCATCTAATGAAAAATAGATTGCCATGTTGTATCCATCCTCAAGCGTCCATTTTATACTATTTTTGTACTTTCTTAATTTCTACCCAATTGTCTACCTCCATCTATGCCAGCTGATGCATATCTGTTACTATTAGTTTCTCAGGAAGCAACTATGTCCTCGGTTTATGGATAAAATATCTTTCTATGATTATGGACCCTCGGACATATGAGAGATCCATTTGATTGTTGGCATTTTTTTTGGTGAATGTTGAAATATGCATCCATGATTTTTCTTTTATATTTGTTCTGAATTTGACATGGTATATTTCATATATGGGGTAAAATAATTTGTGATGACGTACTTTAATAGAAATGCGGCCATGCAGCCTCAATCAACAAACTATCTAAACTTGTCAAGGCATTTTTAAAGAGCAATTGTCCAAAATGGTACCCACTTTTAATCGAAATTCACAGTTTGGTACCCAAATTTTAAAAATGCGCCATTATGTGAATGATGTGCATGTACTTGAATTGCATGCTTCATTCCAGTTTGCTGAGACATCATTCCAACAGTGTTTCGTTGCATGCCACTGTTAAACTTGGATGGGCTACCTTAGTGTGGCTCTTGACTTCCTTGTTTGCTATTGCTCTATGTATTGTTCTTTTACTCACTTGCATCCATGTTGCTGTGCTTCAACAGATTTGCAGCAAGCTAAGTGGAAAACCCATTAATGTATCGAGATCGATTGGCTTCTTATTCAGCCCAGAACGCCTATGTCTTCTTGAATGGGAGTTCACAACTTCTTCATTTTGCAGTTGTGCCTTGACTATTGCTCACATTGTGCTCATTGTTCTTATTGACACATCTCACTTTGCAGCTGCTTCCAACCGTCACTGTTGTCTTTGTTGATGTTATGAAGAATAAAAAGGGCAATTTCTTGCCTGTGTTAGTCCGTGAGGTTTTTTCCACCATCACAACTTCTACTGCTCAATGATGAAAAAGAAGAAGAAAAGCGGTTTCAGATCTTTTTTCTTTTTTGAGAGCAATGTTTTTGGTTTAGTGTACGAAGAAGTGGTATATTAAATGCTTTATTTATAGTTGGGATATAATTTTTCTAACAAAACTCTACAATAGCCGAAAAGTGTAACTTTGGCTCCTAAACAAAAAAAAAATTGGAGCCAAAGATTAATTTTGGAGGGAATTACTAGGGTTTCAGATTGCTATTTAGTCACTTTTTTCACTTTCTCGAGTTACTATTGACCTTTGTACTTTTCAACTTTTGGGACATAAATTTGTCATTTTTTACTATATAAATTTGCAGCCATATTTTCTCTTTTGCAAATTAACTTTGGACGGAGGGAGTAATGTGGCTCAACCACAACAAAGTCACATGCAAAACAAAAAATTTGGAGCAAAAGATTAAATTTGGAAGGAATATTTAGGTTTTCAGATTGCTATTTAGTAATTTTTTTCACATTTCCTGAGTTATCATTTCATCTTATACTTTTTCATCTTTTTCACTCTTTCAATCAGCTTTTGGGACATCAATCAGTCCTTCTTTTACTGTATAAATTTGCAGCCATATTTTTTCTTTCTCCAAATTAATTGGGGACGAAGGGAGTAATGTTGTTGAACCACAAGAAAGTCAAAGTAAGGGCTTAGAAGTAGGACATCTCAAATTACTACTTTCATCATCACAAAGAAAGTTGCACAAATTTTTTTCCATTATCTCCAATAAATATGTTTGACTGTAAATATATGCAATTACATCTAATAACCACACATAAAAAGTCAATATTTAGAAACTACATATTACAACGAATTTAACGATATTTTATAATATATCTATTTAAATATATTGTCAAACTATAACAATTTTAACTGAATTTTTTTTATACAGATTTAATTGGAAAGTACTGACAAGGAAACTTAGGTTGATGTCCTATCTGTCTAAAGAGAAGACAATATTGCGTACTTATCATTATGCTTTTGGATGATGAATGGACTATGAAAGTCTATTTCAGAAAGGAGACCGGAAGTTTTGACACGTAATTGCAAATTTTTATAAATTTATTTGTAAGGCAAGCACTACGTATAATTGCTTTGTAAAATGCTCTCTCACTTTTCTAGATGTCATCACTAGTCTATTTGACGTCACTACTAATGTGGAGTACTCCTTCAGTTATGTTTGACATACTTTTTAGTCAACTTTCTCAAGCCATATTTGATAATAAATTTCATGTAATATATAAGTAGTAATATTACCATGTGAGATATCGTTGGATTATTCGTAGCATGTACTTTCCAAATATTAAAATTTTACATGATATTAACATACGCAGCAAAAGTTATTAATGAGCAAACATGTTTTGAGGAAAAAGACTAAAAAAGTGTATCATTGTCTTTTGAACAGAGGGAGTACTTGATAGGGATTATAAGAAATTACGTTTAATCTAAATAAAAACTTTTGTTGTTTGGTAAAATATTAAAGAGTAGATTATTGTATAAGTAGAATGTTCTTTAAGGAGAAAGATATAACCGAGTCTCCCTCTATTTTTTTAAAGTTTAATTTTAAATATGATTCGGCAAATTTCAATCTCAATGGTCTTTTTCTAAAATATTGGCACATTGCATCACAATTTTAATACGATTTATCATTTCGTTGTACAAAAGAACTCTCAAGATTGAACAGACAAGTCGAGCATTTAAATCTTATCTTAGCTCACGAAACATCTATTCTATTTTCCCTCTAAAACAGGAATGAAATGGAAGAATCCTCCTTCAATTGTTAAGTTGATGATGCCTCTTAGTTAGATTGAAGGGTTGGTGTGTAGTTCTAAAACTTGCAAAGAGAAGAGGCAGGAGGGCATGCATACAAAAAACTTGAAGATAAACATACTCTCTGTTGTTTAAAAACAATATGTTTGACCGATAATATGTTTAACTATGTATACTAACAGCAAATAAAAAGTTGATATTTAAAACTACTTGTTATGATGAATTCAACAATATCACATACAATAATATTATTGTTCATACATCTATTCAAATATGCAGTCAAACTTTAATATAGAATAGTATCAAAAAAGCAAGTATGCAATTTGAATTGGTACACAGGATTGGTACAATTCTTTCCAAAGTAGAATCGAGTTGAGCCTTTCAACATCAAAACATGACATATGCCTTTGGAACACTCAAACTTTGCTATCCAAAACTATTACTCCCAAGTACTACATGTTTCCATAAAAAAAAAGTACTACATGTTCGGTAAGGCATCGTTGTCATCCTCTCTTGTTTTTTTCATTAATCAAACTGTCTTTTAGATGAGTTATAAGACATATGTAGTGGTAGTCTCTTAATTTTAATATACCACTCTAAACCCTAAAAATGTTCATAGTGTGGGTTTCTAGAGTGGTCTCTTAATAAGAGACCACCCAAATTTTTTTTGATTGGAGCCTGGTCAAGAGCCAGTTTTATCAGGCGCAAGGGGCTGCCCATGTGCGGCCCCTTTTTCTTGTCCCCTGACGGATCACGTGGTGCCCTGCCACTGGGCCACGTGTCCCACTCAACCTTGCCCCCTTTTTTCATTTTCAGACTGGGACACGTGTCGCCCATTGATTGGGCCACGTGTCCCAATATTTGTTTTGAAATTTGTAAAATTAATTTTAAAATCTGGAAAATCTTCTGTAATTTTTTTCAAAAATCCGTGAAAAAATAGAATAAATTTTGAAAATAATGAAATAAAAAAAATTTACAACGAAGGACAATATATAAAAGAACTTACAAAATGAACAATTTAACGATTTTTGAAAAACTAAAATTCAATTTTAAATATTATAATATATTATTAAATTTCACATACAATTTATTTTTGGTGGAAAAATTTATTTAAATTAATTGTTAATGGTAAAATTTAATAAGTACGATAGAGAAAATCAAGTGGGGTCCATAAATAGTACAGAGTGGTCTCTTACCACTGTGGAGGAAAAAAGGGACGGTCTCTTGAGTGGTCTCTTAGAGTAAGGTGAAAGAGAGAGATTAAGAAAAATAATATATTTAATTGGTAAGAGACTAGTAACGATTTCTACCACTACATCATCAAACTTCATCCAAGAACTCAACATCAAAATGCCTATTCATGACAGACAACACCCTCAAAACTAGCTAGGAATATTTCAAGCCATATCTGACACATGTCTTGCCCCTTTAAGTTACTGATGTACAATAACTATATCTGGAAAATCATATCCATCTATACTCACAGAAATACGAGTATTTGAGGCTGCAGTTAATCACAAACTACGATGTCCAAATGGGCAAAAGAGAGGTTTCGCAAGCTAAAAACCATACGTTAACGCATCACTGCTAAATGGTGGAGCGCTTAGATGATCTCATACGCAACTACATTACTATGTTTTTAATCACACGTTCCTCATATCGTACTTCTAGAAAATATAAACCAGAGATGGCTGCATAAAACAGAAATGCAAACACTAATTCAATCAGGAACCAAAAGAATGATGTAGGGGTCACATTGGTATCACTTTTATGTGGCCCCAAATGACCAGAATTTCAAACAAAGGGTGAATCATATCAAGAATCCACTTTGTTGATTGACCTGCCACAAACTAGGATTTCATTTGGGGTTTTGCACACTTGGATAGTTGCCCAGTTGCTTCAGCTCCCAGCTTTCATGGGGGGCAACATGATCATCAAAAGGAATATATTGCTGCAGAAGTGAGGGGAAATGAGAATCCAGTACAATCATAATGACTATAAATGTTTTCAGATACTCATGGCTAATCGAAAGCTGATTATGTAACCAGGAAATATATTATATCTGTCCTAAACCAGTATTAGAAAGTGAGCACTAGTTTTAAACAGACTTCAAAATTAGGTAGTGCTCTACAGCTAGAATAGACTGACTGGGGAATTTTTCAACAGACTGATGCAGAAAACACCGGGGCAGACAGGCTTTGTACAGGGTTTCTGGTGCCTATGCAGTGCGACAGATCCCACCCCAACTCATACCTGCCCTTTCCAGTGATGGAGAGAGTAATAGATTAACTGCCTGAAGAAAATTTGAATTTATGCTAGCTTTCTTGTTACGCTACTAATTTCATTGAAAGTACTGTCCTTTTTATGGAGTGTACATCAGAATAAGAAACAATAACTGAAGGCATGATAGTTATAAAATACCTCCATTTTGTCTAAAAGTTCTTTGGCATTAGGAGCAGAAATTACGATGTGGCGAGCAGCTGGCTTGATGAAACCTTCTTCAACGCCATTGTCGAATAATGCAAGCAAAGAGTTATAGTAACCATCTACATTGAGTAAACCTACCTGCGTGAACAACTAAGTAGTCAATACCCTGGACTGCAAATTAAGAATGTATCGTATAATTTACAAGACATATAGAGTACGGACAGCTTTCTTATGGATGCCAAGTTGTGACCAGGTTATCATCTCCAATGTTTCTTCCATTGTTCCATATCCACCTGCATAAAAAAAGGCCTTATAACCTTGTTCCAGAAGTGAAAAATCCATAGTTTCTCTCGTTTAAAGATAACCTGGGAGAGCAATAAAAGCATCAGCCTCTTGAGCCATTTCAGCTTTACGCTCATGCATGTCTGCAACAATCCGTACTTCCCCAACAGTATGACCGGAGATCTGTCAAGCTTATAGTGTGAACACATCAATAATGGAAAGACATGGAGTATGTGTTACAGAAAGGCAGAAATTTTCATCCTATATAAAAAAACAGAACTAATAAAATGGGAATTGGACTTCATATTCATTCAACCAAATACACAAGTTAATACACATTAGGCCAAAGATTGTGTAACTGAACATTTCCATGGCCAACAACCAGAAATTGAAAAACTCCCTAATAAGTCAAAGGGGGAAGAAAGGTAATCCATGATGAGCAAAATGGCCACTAATCAAACTTAGACATCATCCGAGAAACAAAAGTAAAAATGAGCTGCCGCTATAAAACAAATGTTCGCAACTTCACACTACACTTTCGCAGTCTAATTCAAAGCAAGAGCAAAACCAGAGTAATGAGTTCTGTACCTCAATAGGCACCAAAGCTTTTGGAATCACCCTGCATGATAATCAAATTCAAGAAATTAGAATTGGTACAGCATCATGTCAGACAAAACTCCAACCTTCATACAGGATAAGACTTAAAGAGTACCCAAGAACATGGCAATTTCCATCAAAAACTCTCTGGGAGATCATCCCCATCAGCCCAACACTTCCACCGCCATAAACCAAGTCTATCTTCCGATTGACCTGAAATCAACACTCACCAAAAGTCAAACAGAAAGACCCCACAAAACAACATGTATGTTCTCCATATAGTCAACCTAAGCATGAGAATCAATCCTCAGTCCAATCACCAAAGAAGAGAATTAACTCAATCCAAACTACAATGGACCAAGGAGAAAAACATCAGAAAAACACCATTTTTACAACCATGAAAAAAAAACTCTCTCGGGCATTTTGACATACAAAAACAGCCTTATCTCACATCATCACAACTTTTGATAACAAAAAGACTACTAAACCAACCAGTTCATTCCCCAGTTCGACAGCAGCATCGCTGAAGACTTTCCTGTGACCAGGGTTGCTCCCACAGAAAACACAGATTCTCTTGAATTGGCTTCTTGCTGTATGCCTATCCATTCTCTTGATTCTAAACACCCTTTTTCTCCCACTCTTTACTTAAAAGTATTGTCTGTGACTGAGCGTGAGTATTACTGTTCTATAAACAAGTTTGTTTATAGTTGAAGTACTTATGGCTGGCGTCCCAAGAGAAAAATACTAGTATATGCAAAGGACAATCCGGGCTTTTCTTGCTGGGATTAACAATAGCAACTCAGAATTGTTATACCTCCATTCAATTTCAAACCGCATACTTTTACGACTTGAAAAAATGATTGATCAAAGGAAGTTTTGTGCTACACTGACTGTTAGACCAATCATTAAAAATAACGTTTCAATAATTTTAGGTTCAAATTATAATTATACAAATAATAAAAAAATCCCTTTTAATAAATTTATGGTCAAATTATAATTATTTAAAATTACACATTTAATTTTTCTTCAAAATTATAGAAATTTCGTTGCAATAAATAGAACAAGATCATATCACCCAATTAGTTATACTCCGTCTAACGGTTAGCTAGTCCAAAACATGACTTTATGTGATCAATTCTTATACTGTATTCCTAGTTTACCATGCACATACATTGATACATATTGAATGTGTATTATAATACTATTATATATTCTCAATATGTATTATAATACTATTATATTATTTGTGTATTACAAAATTTATATAGTAATACTATCCAAGTACAATAATGCATAATAACACATAGAAGGATGCACATTCACATAATATAGAATGTACAAAATGTTTCTGGGGATACAGTGCTCATGGCACTCCTGAGATACCATATAATTTGCCATGTGTTGTATCTTTTATTGAGAATAACAAAAATTTGAGAAAAAATAATATTTTAAAATTTTGTTTAAATGAATCGAATAAAGTATCATACAATACTATATATTTATACACTAATTTAAAGTTATGGTAAAATTTAAGAATTTTTAACTAAATAAATAATTAAAATGCAGCAATATATCATTTAGAATATTTAGTAAAGTGTCAAAATGACCCTTTTGGTTGAAAGTACCAAAATTGCCCTGCAAAATGATAAAGTGCCAAAATAACCCTAACTTTATGATGTATGCGTCAATCTAATCCTGAACGGGCTTGACTTCAATTTTCAATGGGAAGTTTGACCAGAATTTAGTGAAATGACCATTTTACTCTTGGATAAAAAATAAAAATTGAAGAGACATAAATGCCCTTCTTCTTTTTTTCTTCTTCCTTATTCTTTCCTCCTCCTCTTCTTCTCACTGCCCAGAAACTTCATCCCCTCCTCCTCCCAGTCTTCTACACCAAGCACTACTGTCGCACCTCTCCTGGCTCCCACGACGATGAAGAAAGGATCCCCTTGTTGTTCGGAAAAGGGGAGCTCATTAACTGATCGATAGATATTTCCACCATTCACAGAAGCCCATGAAGCAATAATCTAGGAAATTAAAGAAAACAAAAGGGTTTTCTCCAGATATTTAAATGGAGGAGGCAGATGTATTTATAGATGGTGGAAAGGTGTGGTATTAGGTTCAGTCTACACCTTTTCGTATGAAGGGGAGACACGACTGAGGGAAGGACAGGCAGTGACGGCCGGGGATGTGGGAAGCTGGGGGTCTGGTCAGTGTCGAGTTGGGCAGGTCTGGGTCTGGGTGGGTCTTAGCTGAGCGGGTCTGGGGCGGGGCTAGGAGGAGGGAGGGGTTGGTGGTGATGGAAAAAAGGTTGGGATGGGCAGGTGGAGTGGTGGTGGGCGGTAGTGCGGTGATGGGGGTGGTGGTTAGGGTAACAAGCACCCCCGGGGGGAGGGGTGGGGGTTGAAGAAGAAAAAAGTAATGGGCATTTTTATTTTTGAAAAAAAGGTAAAAATATTGAAAAGGGGTAAAATGGGAGAACAAAAAGGTAGCTCAAGGGTTGGGGGTATTTTTGACATTTCATATCCGGTTAACAGTCAATTCACTCAATGCCAGAATTTGACGAAAAAGTTATAACTGCACAATTCATTATGAAGTTAGTGTTGTTTTGACCCTTTCTTGGATTGAATAGTTATATTGGCTCTTTTAGCATAAAGTTAGAGGTTAGAAGTGTAAAAAAGAATATTTATACATGAATTACACCCTATCTCTTGAGCCTCTTCCACCGTAACTCCCCCCTCTCCTCTGAAATTCCTACATTTTTCTTCCATCTTATTTTTCCCATCTCCCCATCACTTGGAAATGGGAAAATATAATTTTTTCAATTGACATTATTTATTTTTTAGATATGTGTGGATTTATCTCCATATATTGGTATTGTTTTTCGATACTCCATATATTAGATGTTGTTCATGATAATCACTCGATTTAATTTTTCATGTCGATGTAATATTCTCGATGAGGATGTATAGATTGTGTGTTCGTGTTTCTTTTGTATTTTTTAAATTAGGATTTTCATATATTTGGATAGGTCGATCTGTGTGTTTTCAAGGTGTTTAAATTTTGGACAACATAGATCGTACTTTGGATCAAGTGTATTATAGTTCTTGTAAATCTCTGCTTAGCGCAGTAATATTGATGTACGATGTACTCCTCTCTACTAAGTGGTCATGATTTTTGTGGGAAACAAATTAATATCCCGATGACAATATTACAGTTTCACTGGAT
>JAULKJ010000009.1:3785200-3797387 GCA_032355405.1 Rubia balearica
GTGCGATGAGACGCCAGTTAGTTCACTCGGCGACAAACTCTCGGCGCGTGACCGATCGAAGAAATTTAAAAAATTGGCCCTTTGTGACCGGATCACTCCAATCTTCCTAGATTGGGTCGAAACCCTAGCTTTTCCGGATCTCGCCGGCGTTCTTGTCGGCGTTCCTGTCCGGTCCGAAGCGGTGCTTCAGCCATAGCAGCCGCGGCACAGCAACGGCGGACAAACCACGGCGAGCATCACAGTCGAAAACCGGAGAAAAAATGAGAAACGTAACTTGTCGGGACGAGTTTTGGATTCAGGCTGGGGGAGAGAAAAGGGGTGGCTGGTTACTTGTAAAGGTCGGGGATGGAAGAGGTGGCAGACCACTAAAGCATTGGTTCGGTGTACCAACAAAATGAAAGGTGTGTTGCAATACATTAAATGTTCACCAAATTAATTTTTATTGCAACCGAACAAAGGGCACACTACATATAGACTAACATCAACATTAGTCAACCCAGCACAGAAGCAACACCAAACCTCAACCCAGATGTCAAAACGCCGCTTCTCACACCACGTTAGCAACGAAATTTCTTTCGATTATCTTGAACGGAAGCTAAACAACCATCAGCTCTGGTATGTTAGATTATTCCAAGCATTTTGGTTGAACGTGGTGCACCAAAAAAATTGGTCCCCAACACCTTTGGTCATTGAAAAATCAAATTAATAAAGAACCTTCCAGTCCCTACCCTTGATCACTTCATTTTAGGTTCATTCTTACTTCTTGCCTAAGTACTCACTGCAACTTGAAGCAAGCCCCAAGTAGAAACTAAAGTGTCGAGAATCCTGAAATTACCCGACTGAACCTAGTTGTAAAAGACAATTAGGGGGAAGAACAGCATACGAATTGCCCCTAAAGAACAGAGACAACATAAAATGATTCTATGCAAAATGAGAGGAACAGACAAAACAAAGCAAGATAATCACCAAAACCTGGCGAAATCATCAGCGAATTTGATTTGCAGATTCAAGACAACTATTGAAAGCCCCCTAAAAAAGGCAAAACATGACTTTCTTTTCTTTTATAATAATGATCAAATGAAATGAAACACAAGATGATAAACAGTTTTCTCGGAATTACAATCGTAATAATACTTATGATTACATCAAATTAATTTAATGATAGTACAACCATGAAAAATCTTCACCTACAGATCAGGCTATCAACCATGGGTATTAACAGCTTCCCAAACCAGATTCTTGGGGTTCGGGTTGGACAAATCCCGAGCCTGGATTGCTGCATTTCTGAGCGTCCTGATGGTCAGCACATTAGCCTCCCAAAATGAGGCGATATTGTAAGGCAAATTGTGCTTCTTGCAGAGTTCCCTCACGAAAGGGGACACTGTCCTAAGGTGGCATCTGGGAAGCTTAGGGAACAAATGATGCGCGGTCTGAAACTGCAATCCACCATGAAACCAATCCATCCACGGGGAGCAAGAGATGTCGAGGGTACCACCCGTTTGCTTCTCAAACCAATCATTGCCATTAGGCTTCCCAACATACACACTGGTGGAGAAATGGTTCAAGGTGAACTGAACATGCTGAATGCCGGTGACAACAAAGCTTGCAAGAACAAACATGGCCCTTTCCCCCCAATTCGGCAAATAGGACACCAACAGAGGATACCAGATCCAGAAAGCAAGAATCCCCAAAAGCTCCTGGGTTCTCTGGGGCACATTCTTTTTGGTGGAAAACAATAACATGAATGACTGTGCCCACAAATTGAACCTAGCAACACACATAACAGGGTAATACGACCAATGCTGGAAACCAATCAGAAACCTCGACGCAGCATCGAATGTCATCTTCCTATCATAAAAGTAAGAAGTGAGTGAAGTGAAGAACTTAGGAGATACCGCGAAAAATGGCATGTGTTGGAGATCAGGGTCGAATTCGAGGCTGTTGCAAGCTATATGGTGAGCATTGTGGTTCCATTTCCACCACGCAATGCTGATTCCCGCGAGACAATTCCCTGTCAGAATCTGAGTCCATCTGGTAATCCCTTTCGTCGGCATCACCTGGTAATGCCCCGAATCATGCCCGAGCCACCCGCTCTGAATCCAAAGGAACCCCATCAATCCACCACACACAAGGTGAATCAACGCACTGTCGGAATACAGAACACCACACACACTCACACCAAACAGCATTGCCATGAAGCATAGTGACAAGAACAGCAGGTGCCCCTTCTGCTCATACAATCCCATTTTGGTGAATTCATACACAAGCCTCCTGTAATCCTTGGAAACCTCGGAGACGGTGTAGTCTTCGAGGTAGTGGCCATTGAAGTACTTCTCGAGGTGCTTCCAGGCGCTTCCCGGATGGAATGCAACAAACGCGTCTGTGACATCCTGACCAGCGAGATTCAGAAGGGGAAACTCGCCTCCCGGATGGGTTTTGATCCAACCAGAAACATCGTACACTTTGCCCTGAATTGAGATCCACAGATCCCCTGGTTTATTGTGGGTTTTGAGTTCATCTGAGCTAATGTAGCTCTTGGTTTTAGCCATTGATACAACAATGGCAGCAAAAGTTCTAGATAAAAAAAGGGGATCTGAGGAAGGCCCTTTTTCTTGAAATGGAGGATAAAGTTTAGGTCATTGGGGTTTTATACTGGTATAATGAGTGATGAAGATTTTGGCTTTTGGGTAGCAAGGCTATGTTTGGCCAGAGGCGCCACAAAGTGTTTAAAATCCAACTGGGGAAATGACAAAGCTGGTCCCTTCCACTTGATATTTTTCTCCACTTTGGTCCATGACTTCAATGAAAGCACATTTCCTTCCTTCGTTTCGCACGTTGTTTTCAGAATTATCCATCACGAAGTAAAATTGGAACAACAATTCCATTTACAGCATTTATTTATAGTTGTGAAATCAAATAGCGCGATTTCAATTAATTAAATATTCAATCTTTCTTTCACCTCATCAATTGAAATTAAAAAGAAATCACTTAATTTTTTCTTCAACAATGATTTAAACTACTTTACGAATCTCACTTTCTCTGTTATACTCATTAATTTTATCTTTAATATTTAATTTTAATAAATTTTTCTACCTAAATAAATAAAAATGTAAAATTTAATAATACTCTTGTAATTTTTTAATTGAATTTCATTTTTTCAATTTAATTTAAAATTTAATTTCAGTTTTAAAAATTATTTTATGAATCATAATTTTAAAAAATCCACATTTTTTAAATATATATATATATATATATAATTTTGATTTTTAAAAAGAATCAATATTTGTAATTTCAATATTTTTAAAATAAAATCAGAATTCTTAAAGAACTTTTTCAATATTTTCAATTTTTAAAACTTACAGAATTTAATTTTCAATTTTGAAATTTTTATTTTTAAAAACATTTTCATTGGGACACGTGTCACCACATGATTGGACCACGTGTTTAAATACAGAAAAATATTTTTAAATTAGGACAAATGCTGCCACGTGGCCCAATCAGTGGCTACCATATGGCAGCATGGTAGACAAAAAATGGCCCTGAACTCGCATTTGGTGAGTTTGCCATGGAAATTGCATCTGGAACGGTTTCAGTTCACTGAAATCGAAGAGTGGTCTCAAATAATTGAGAACACTTTAAAACTCCCATTGTGGAGATTCGTGATTCAGTGTGGTTTAAATTCCTAATTGAAACCGGTCTGAAATTCTCACTTTACATACTCTTATGTCCCATGTTTGGACAATACTAATGAAGACACTCTTCTGTTCAATTTTTTTTCCTGCACACTTGTTATTTTGAAATGTTTATTTTATTATGACACCTTACAATAATGATATACTTTAAGGTTATGCTAACCATTCATTTTACATTTTTATTTTTGAGTAAAATGTTTAGATGACCCCCACTTCTTTGAAAAGTGTAAATATAATTCTCAGTTTTTCAAAAGTGCATATATACCCATGGTCGGGCAAAATATGTAAACTTATACCCCGAATGCCCAATTAGATTAGCGATAAAATAAATGGGTACAACTGCCCACTTGGATGACTTTGGGTACAATTGCACCTTCAAAAAACTAGGGGTTTTATTGCACATACCAAAGAAGTGAGAGTTATATAAGCACTTAGCTCTTCTATTTTTCATTCAATTTGCAGCACACAATTAGTATATTCTAAAAATTTATGTCAAAAAGTAAAGTGACACAAATTAATGAATAAATGGAGTATGAAGTTAGGGGATGTTTGGTTCAATTGTGAGAATAGGAGTCGAAATCTTTTTTTTTCTTTTTGGATAAACGGTGATTCATTCCATTCATAGTTTTTTTGTCCTACACATAGTGTGGTGAGATTTTTTAAATGGTACAAATAAAATGCAATGACTCACACACCACTTACATAAAGTGGTGTGAACTCTCAAATGAGATTTACACTGACATGGTGTCATGGGTCTGCCTTCTTGAGTTAGGAGACCCTTGAAAAGATCAATCCTAAAACACAAAGATTTCGTCTAGGCTCCATGGACGTCGCAATCAGCGGGTGGCTAGATAGCACACGAGGGACGTGAAGCTCTAGACCAAACAGGAATGGAGCAGCAAACACAAACACTTGAATAGAGTGTTCGTACCGTTGTACTTAGGACGCAATACAAGTAGAAACTAACGATTTGGTGGAGCAAAAACTCAATCTAGTTTATGTTGCAACAGGTAACCGGGTATGAAGTTCATTGACTCCATATATATGTTGTACGGAAATAATTGAAAGTACTAGGTACAAGAACAAAAGAGGTAAAAGCTAATAGGGCTCACAGGCCCTATGCCTCTTAACCGCCTGGCACTAGAACTAAAAAACGAGTAATTTACAAGTAGTTTACATGTACCGAAAGACTATCTATTACAAAGAGTTTGGAGCAAGAGTTTTCTCATCACTACGTTGAACGGGTCAACCGTGATGGGGGAAGGGATCAAGGACCAAGGTAACCCCGTAACACATGGTAAGGCTCCCACGTGACATTAATAAGAGTATGGTGTATAGGAATCTGAGAAAATCATAATAATGGGTGGGCTCTCATACCGGATTGGTCACTGAAATCTAACCACTTGAGTTTGGGTTCGAATCAGCTGTTTGATTAATTCAGAAAAGAATGAAAACCAAGAAAAGAAGTGGTTTGTTTGGAAAATATAGAAGATCTCCTAAACAACGTCTTTTTTTAATATATGTAAAAAACACGAAAACTTTTAACTTAAATGCGAATTTAAGATAAAAACTGCACCTTTTAATTTAAATAATGTATTTTTAATCTAAATATTATAATTTTAATACTCTCTTTGTCCTTTATTAATTTGCACACATTGACTTTTGACAGATTACTAAAAAAATCTGACCATTAAAATATTTAATTCGGGGTGTTCATGGGTCGGGGCAAGTCAGCTGTCCCGGTCCAAATTGATCCAAAATTTTGGGACAAATGGGTCGGGTCGGGTCAAAATTTTCATAATTTAGGGTAGGGTCGGGTCGAGTTGGGTCATGAGTCGATCCAAATCAAGCCAAATTGACCAAAAATATATTTAAAAATAGTATTTTTTTAATGATTTATTTAAATAAAATATATTATTTTTAAATGTAATAATATTTAAATAATAAAAAAATTATCATTTATTTTTATATAATTTGAAATGAAAATATTATACTTTTAATTATATATTATTTACTTAATAAAGAAAAATACAATTATTTTTATTTTACTTAGTTAGAATACTTTTAATATTTCATTTTAAAAATATAATTTTACTAATAAATATATAATTTATAATTAATAGTAGTTTTGCAAAATTATTTAGTTTTAAAAAAAATTGAAGAATATTAAATTTATTTATGAATTAAATTAATGGTGGGTATGTTGTATTAAAATAATTCTTTTTTATGATTTTTTTTCAAGAAAATGGGATAAAATTACAAATGGGTCAAAACGGGTCGATTTGGGTCAAAATCCGGCCCGACCCATTTTGACCCAAATGGGACATTGACCCGACACGACCCATATGGGCCGGGTCAAAATGGGTCGGGTCAGGTCGGGTCGACCAATTTGACACCCCTATATTTCATAATTTGAGTTATTGCTCCTTGCTTGCGAGCATTCTATTGTTGGTTAATTCTGCGGGTTAATTAAGTTAGCAATGCTCTTCAAATCTGTGAACTAATCTTTGCGTGCTATTTAGTAAACAGTTTGTGCAACTAGGTGCTTGGGTTCATGCGAATTAGTCCCCTGCGTTAGTGAAGTTCTTAAAGTTTTGTTCTTGACTAGATTTTTTCCTTGTCTTCTTAATTTCAAGATGGTGTTTCGATCAACCTTCGTTAAGGATGCTTCTCAAAATTCCGCGATGCAAAGTTTTCGCAAGGAGATTCATATCAAATATATCTCTATTTCATTTTCTAAATAAGGTAGTATTTGTCTTAGTAAGATTACATTATAGTATTTTTAGTATGATTAGAATTATATTAGAATAATAAAAAATTTCCCTAGATTATTTTTAGTTCCTGTATGAATATTTCAAGAGATTTTTAATATAGGAGAGCAGCCCCTATGAGGCTAGAGCAGGCCATATGAGGCTCAGATAGGTATACTCAATTGATAATCCCATTATGTACCATGTCTATATATCAAGATTTCTTTATAGCAATGGGGATGATTTTTGAGTTTTATCTAGCAATTGGAGCAATCGCAAAGTAAAATATGAGTTTCAAAGCGACATAATCAAGTTCTATTCATTTAATTATATGATTTATTTGGGTAGAACCCACATAGATCTATTGCTGACTCCCTCTGTCCCACTTCATTTTATTATTTACTTTTTCACGATTTTAAATGAGTATGTTGGATCGTAAATATATCTAGTTATCTAAAATAATGCTGCATAAAAAAATATTTAGAAAATAAATGTTAAGATGAAGAGTCCGTCTCTTGAAAGATGGTCTTTCCATAAGTCATGGAAAGACCAAGGTTTTAACTGTAAATTCGAAGAAATTAAAATAAAATTTTCGGGTTGCATGAACCGGATTATTAATTTGATAACTACTACATGTTTCATAATAAAACTTTAATATTGCAACTAAGACCTTTTACCTTTTATTATTCAAATTAAACCCCGTCTTTCCATAAGCTTATGGAAAGACGGTCTTTCCCAAGACTTTGTCTACTCTTTTTCCCACAGGATTTTTAGTGAGGCAGCGTGCTAATTCATAATTAATTTTAAAAATATTGTAATAGATAAGTTTTAATTTAATTAGATTAGATTTGGTAAGTTTAGATATGGTAGATTCATTCAAGAATTAATCCAATATTAGGATTGATTTATTTGGATGGATTCGATCATCATTTAGGTTGAATAAAGTATTTTAGTTTAGAAATATATACCAATACAACCCTACCTACATGAGAAAATGTCAATATAACCCTTAGTTAATTTTTAGTACAGAAACAACCATGCTTACTTAATGAAAGGGTTAATATAACCCTTTAATGTATATTCTGACATTAATTTTCCATTTCCGATCATTGACCAGCATGAAATGACAAAAATGCCCTTTGAGCCAAATTCAAAATTTTAAAAGACTATTCTGCACCAGTTCTGCCACCTCCGCCGCCGCTCCACCACAACTAACGCTGCTGCACCTTACCTCCTACGCTGCTCCATTCATTCTCACTCTTGTTCACAACCTAAAAAACACCTTACCTCTGCCGCTCCATTCATTTCGGTGCCACTCTGCCACACCTCTCTATAATCTGGAGCCACTCCTACTCATAACCTCCCTCGCAAAGGCTTCAGCATTCCCGTGCAAGTTCCCACCATCGACCCCTCACCCACGGCACCTAACTCTGCCACCCCACTTACCCACGTAACAATGCCTCTATACAAACTATCGCCACTCCTACTCACAACCTCCTTCGCAAAGCACGTTTCTATTTAGTTTAACATGGGTTGAGCTTCAAAGTTGTCATAATTCATTCCGGTTTCTGACAGAAATTACCAAATTTGTGTCTTCTTTGTATTCTTGAAGGTCATACCTATTTACTATAAATTGGAGATAGTTTTAAACATTTTAAATTACCTTTGACCTTTTACCAATCATATATTTCATAATTTGAGTAATTATGGTTTGCTTGCGAGCGTTTCATTGTTGTTTATTCATGCGGGTTAATTAAGTTAGCAGTACCCTTTAAATCTGTGAGCTAATTATGCGGGTTAGTTAGTGGGCAATTTGTCCAACTAGTGCTTAGGTTAATGTGAATTAGTCCCTGGTGTTAGTGAAGTTCATAAGTTGTGTTCATGACTAGACTTCATCTATGTCTTCTTGATTTCAAGAGAGTGCTTAGATCAACCTTCATTAATAGTGTTTCTCAAAATTCCGCAATCCAGAGTCTTCGCAGGAAGATTCATATCACTTATGCCGATGGTTCTACTTCAGTATCTCCGTCTCTCTGGATGTCTCTACTTTTTTGGATCCCGCTGATGCATCAGTTGATATTCCTGTTTCTCCCACAGTAGCATCTCTTCCTGCTCGGCTTTTCACTTCAATCTCCAGCACTTCTGCCTTATCAACACTATGATTTTCACCGACTATTGCACCCTGTTCTATCGGCTCTGCCAATTTAGACCATCTAGTGTCTTCTCCGACGCATTCTGCTCTGCCTATCTCGCTGTCGACCAGCTCATTCAGTTTTCTGGCCACTTTTTGCCAATCAATTCGCCGGCTGCGACTGCTCCTCCATTCTCTCCACCTCGCTCTCACCCTCATCGGATGGCTACTCGGTTCATGATTGGTGCTACTCAGTGGAGATATTATTTTGAAATTTTACTCATGGTCTTCTTGCTGCCTGCTTGCCCAAACATAACCTACAGATTATCACTCGACCCTTCAGAATCCAGCTTGGGTTTCAGCTATGGATAACGGCTCTTCATGGACAACACACCTTGGATATGGTTCTATGTCCATCGGATGTCAGCGTTGCTGGCTCTACCTGGGTCTATCGGCCCAAGCATCGTCCTGATGGCACAGTTAATTACCATAAGGCCCGTCTCGTGAAACTAGGTTTTTCTCACATCCCTGGTTTTGACTTTGACAAAACCTTCAGCTCCTTGGTTAAAGATTCTATTGTTCAGACTGTTCTTGCTATTATCATCATGCGTTCCTAGCCTCTCATCAGGTGGATGTCAAGAAAGCCTTTCTCAACGCCATGCTCAATTTCTCTGATTTATATGGCACAACCAGTCAGCTAAGAGGACCCGATTTACCCAGATTATGTCATTCGCTTGTGAGAGATCATTTATGGTCTCCAGAAAACCACTCGGGCATGGTTTCAGTGTTTCACCACCTACTTGTTTCAGCTTAGCTTTTAGTGTAGCTTGCCTGGCATTTTCCTATTTGTTTTGTCTCGGGATCATTTTTGTTGTACCTGTTGGTTTATCTCAGTGACATCATTATTATAGGTAACGATTTGGCAGTTCATTGATCGAATGTATCGGGATTTGCCATTAAGGACTTGGGTGCTCTTCATTACTTCCTTGGCTTGGAAGTTTCACCCACTCTTTTGGGTTTTCTTCTTGGCCAAGCCAAGTACGCTAGAGATATCCTTACTCATGTTGGGATGTCTGACGTGGCTCCAGTTTCTACTCCATTTGTGCCAGGTTCTCAGCTTCACAGCAACACCAGTCCTTCGTGTAATCTGACACTCTATCATTCTTTGGTCGAGATTCTTTAGTATTTGACTAATACTCGTCATGATTTGGCTTTTGCGGTCAACATGGTTAGTTAGTACCTTCAAGACCCTCGAGATGATCATTTTTCTACAGTTACTCGGATTCTCCAATGTATTCGAGGCATTCTCACTTTGGTCTCTCTTTTTTCTCTACCAGTTCTCCCGAGGTGTTGGACTATCCCGATGCTGATTGGGCCTACTTCTTGGTAGAAACCCTATTTCTTGGAGTGCCAAAAAGCATCTCAATGTTTCTCCTTCTAGCACCAATTCTGATTACGTATCATACTCTCGCCAACATGGCTTCCGGATTTGTTTGGCTGGCTCATGTTTTGCTAGATCTTCATGTTACGCTTTTTTGGTTCCTTTTATTGGCTCATAATCCAATTGCTTACAAGCGGGCGAAGCATGGCGACATCGACTACCATTTTGTTCAGGAGTTAGGTGCGACTAGCAAGCTGCGCGTTGCTCAGGTTCCTACTTCCCTTCAAACTACAAACATCTTTACCAAGGGTATCTCTCGTCTTTGAGTTTTTCCGATCCAGAAGTTGTGTCTCTGAACATCTGACGCTTCGCTTCAAGAGTATTGTTAGACTTAGTCAAATAGAGGACTAGGGCTTGTTAGAGTTATAGTTGCCTTACAACTCTCTGATGTAATCTTCTATTTATTCTCATGAATCAATAGCAAACTCATTACGGGAATTCATTATTTCACTATCCACCAACAAATCAAACTAATAAAAGGGATGTTAATTGTACTAAGAAAACATCAAAATCACGTCTTTTATACAATATTTGTTATATTTTCACATTAAAAAGTTTTGTTAAATGTTTAACTTATAATGTAAAATACTTAAATTAAAATTGCAACATTTAAATTACGAAAAATACAGTAATTGTTCCATAAAATTAGAAAAGACCACTTTCTTAAACTTAACCCAAAAATATTAACACGGTCTGCAATTTACTCTGTCGCAGCATCCTTAATCGCTTTCGCCTTATCCCCCACCGCCTGAGCAAACTCATTGCCCTTATCCGCCACTGTCTCCGCCTCCCCTGCGGCCTTGTCCTTGGCGTCCCCTGCCGCTGCAAACACCGTGTCTTTGGCTTCCTCAGCCTTCTTACCGGCCTCCTCCGCTATGTCTATCGCCTTCCCTGTCAGCTCGTTGGTCTGGTCCCCCGCCGCATCTATCCCTGCATTCGCGCTTTTTTTTGCATCCTCTGTCATATCAGAGGCTATCTTTGCGGCATCCTCACCGTATTTCTGAGCATTGCATGTCAGTTGTCTTCTCGGATTTCCTCGTCCGCCATTGTATTCAACCTGTCGAACGTAATTTTAATGAAAAAGGATGATCAATCGTACCCTAAGGTTTAGAGATAATTATGTCTAACACTACTACAAATTAGAGTTATCATAACACTTTTTTTAAAACACTTATTAATATGTTACAATATTTTATAAAGTATTACTTAAATCTTTCAAAAGTGTTGCGGCAGATCTAATACAATATCACCTAAGTAATACTTGTAAAAGTGTTGCAATAGGTTCAAATTAGTACTATTAGCACTTAAAACAACACTTTTAATAAAGAGTTACATTAATCTTTGTATGGAGTAGTAAAACTAGAGCTTTATGATGCTGCACCATATACAACCACCACAAAATAATTATCACAATATCATTATGTTTTTGTACCATGTATTTTCAGAATATTTACTTTTAATCTTCGTATTTCACAATATTTCCTTTTCACTTTAGTCTGTGTGCATTTCTTACACGTGAAGTTATTTCTCAGGAAGTAAAAATTTAACAATAGTAAGTGTACAGATTAATCTGAATCCGAGGATATATCAATATAGCAAGATGAATCATAGCACTGACGAAACAAAATAAGGAGTTTGCACCTTGGCGAATGAAACTCTGGAGAATTTCGCAGGGGAGGAAGCATATGAGGGTTTGGGAAAGGCGTTAATGAAGACTGTAGAGTTTCCTAATGCAGATGTCGCCATTGTTATGGAGATTGGAGGTGTAGTAGTAGGAACTGAACTCACTGTTCGTAGTACTTGAGTGTTGGGTGGGCGCTGGGGTTTATATTGGAGAAAAGAAGGGCAGGTGGCAGTCTTAATGAGTGACACGTGTACAGGATTCATATGCATGGTCGACCGACATGCAAATGCGGAATAAGTGTGTTTATATTTTCTGGTTTTGATGGTTAACTAAATTGTTTTTTATGACCCAACAAATGTCTAATTTTTTTCCTTAACAGTGAACACTTCATAGTTCCAACAAACAATTTCGGTCAATTTATAACCCCAATCCCTTTTAATAAGACTAAAAAATAATTTAGTCTTATTAAAAATTATTATTTATCAAATATAAAAATATATACTTTTAGAAAATGTAAGGCATTAAACATACAATACTATATATATTGTG
>JAULKJ010000009.1:3889639-3899886 GCA_032355405.1 Rubia balearica
TTGGTTAGTTTGTTTGAGGGTTTGGTAGATTAGAGATAGTTTGAGCGAATTGTGAGACATTGTATGTTGAGTGATAATAACATTCTTGGTAAGGCTCTTTTTATTTTCTAGTGGATTGGAATCGTTTGATTCCTGTGGTTTTCTCCCGATTTGGGTTTCCATGTAAAATCGGTGTGTTATTTATTTTCTTTGTGAGTTTGGTTGGTTGATTGTACTTTGATCGTTATTGCGGGACCAAGATGGGGTTTTAATCTTGATGATGTGTGTGAGTTCAAGGTTAAAAATCCCGAACAATATCATCATGTGAGATATTGTTAGACTCATATGTTCACGTAGTTTCTAAATATCAAATTTTAATGTACCGTTAATATCCGTAATTAAAGTTATTGTTGGTCAAACATGGTTTGAGAAAGTTGACCAAAAAGTCAACCAAAAGTTATGGGACGGAGGGGTATAATCCTGTTGTGCGGCGCACAACGAGTCTCTTTATGTGCTCATGTTCAAAATTTTCAACATTCTTACTCCCTCCGTTTCTTTAACAATTGTACCCCTCAATTTGGCTCTTGAATAATTGGTAATCATTGGATAAGACTAAAAGCTGCATTAAGTCACCAGAAATTCATACTTTATGTCCTGCTTTAGGTACCTTTTCTTTTGTCCTGCTTTATGTCCTTCCTTTTATGACCATTGCTGTAGGGGTGCCAACCAAAAAAAATCTCATTTTAGTAAGTGTATCATTGTTAAAGAAACAATCATGGTATTGTTTTATTTTATATTTAATTTGATGGCTTTTTGACTAATTTTGTTTAACTAAGAAGAAGAAAAAAGTCATCAATTTGCTAGCCACCATTGAAACCAGCAATTAGTACGTAACTGTGTGTAATCATTTCAAACATAACAACCTTTGACGATGTGTAAAATGTGGCAATAATTGTCATCTATCTAGACTAGAAAAAGCCTTTACTTTAAGGCATGAAATGTGTTTATGATTGAAACAAGGTGATTAAATTCTAAAGTCTTACTCCCTCTGTTCCATTTCAAGCTGTACACTTTTTGGTCAATTTTCTCAAACAATATTTGACCATAAATTTCAATTAGTATATAGACTCTAATATCATCATGTGAGATATTGTTAGACTCATATGTTTACGTATTTTCTAAATATTAAATTTTAATATACCATTAATATCCGTAATTAAAGTTATTGATGGTCAAACATGATGTGAGAAAGTTGACAAAAAAATAAACTAAAACTGATGGGACGGATGGAGGAGTACTTATGATGTCTAAAATGTCATTTTCTCAAATAAGAAATATATTGTGGGGACACTACTATTACAGTGGGGGACAACTCTCAAACCACTTAAATAGTTTCAGTTAATTAAATAATCAACTTCTCTCCTCCATCTCAGATTTCAACTAATCAATTGGGACAATTAATCAATTAGGACAGATTTCAAACCCCATTGTGGGTATAAATTGTCCCTATTTTATCTAAATTTTTAATTCAACTCACTCTAAAACTCACACTGTATATACTCTTATACCCGAACCAACCCACCTACCACTGCTCACTGCCGACATCTCTCTCTCACACCTAGTCCTTCTTT
Source organism: Rubia balearica (assembly GCA_032355405.1). Classification (NCBI taxonomy): domain Eukaryota; kingdom Viridiplantae; phylum Streptophyta; class Magnoliopsida; order Gentianales; family Rubiaceae; genus Rubia; species Rubia balearica. The sequence continues at coordinate 3,891,250 of JAULKJ010000009.1, forward strand.
CTCCCTCTTCCCTGTCTTCTATCATTTGTTTCTTCCTTTCCAACCCTGCATTCCACTCCCCAATCCCATCTCCACCCCTCTCTCTCTCTCTCTCTCTCACACACACACACACACACACTCACAGAACCTGCTCTTTAATCTCCCCTGGATTTTCAAAATGTTGGAGGAATCTGCATCCACCTCTATACCCTCCATCTGGGCCTCCATGAACAGCTGGTTCACCCCTGCTGTCCTCTTCGTTCTCCTCAATGTCATGATTGGCACCATTGCTTTCACCTCAACTCTAGCCAACCAAAAGCAGCAGCAGCACCAACAGCAAGAAGAACCCACTAAGCTTGCCAGATCGCCATCCGTTCTCCAACGCCTCAAGACCTTCAATTTCAACACCTCCAGATTCCAAGAACCCAAAACCGGTTCAGATTCTGATACCCATTTCGATTCGGAGCAGACCCATGAGTCCCAGAGCCTGGAGTCCCACACGCAGTACATTTTCGAGCAGCCGCATCACGAGAAAGAAACGCAGACCCATTATTATTTCGAACCGAAGCCTCAAGAAGCCGAAACCCATTTCGTTTTCGAGGAATCCCACGAGGAGAACTATCCGGAGAACGTGACCCAGTTCGAGTTTCAGCAGTCCCCGCGCGATGACCACGTGGAGGATGAAGTGTACAGTGAGCTGAGTGGGGGCCACCACGTGAAGAGGTCGAAATCCGACTCCAAGCCCGTCGCTGGCGAGATTCCAGCGAGGCTAGCGAGGAAGATGAAGAAGTCGGCGAGCATGAAGTCAGCGTTCAGGCACTTCGAGGCGGAGGACATTGTGGAAGCTCGCCGTCCGGCCACCGCAAAAGAGAGCCACGTGGATGACGAGGAGGTCGACGCCAAGGCGGATGATTTCATCAAGAAGTTCAAGCAACAGTTGAAGTTGCAGAGGCTGGACTCCATCATTAGGTATAAGGATCTGATCGGTAGAGGGAGTGCAAGGTAAGATAGCGTTAGTTTATGGGGCCATTTCATAATTTCTTATTAGTTGTGGGGGGGGGGTTGTATTTTGGGAAGATGGAGGTTTCAATGATGGCTTGATGCTTTTTGTTTGCTACTTTCCATCTTCCAATGGATCTTATGTTGGGTTCAACTCTTTTTTGATCACATGTTTTGTTCATAGAAATCACCATGTTCCTCAAGAATGTGGCTTTTTTGGAGTATCCATTTAAGACAGTATGGTCATTCTCACTCATAAATCAACACAATTGCTTGGAGTGTTTATTTAAAATAGAGCTATTATACTCATTTGATTTCCTGTGTTGGATTGAATGAGGCTAAAAGACACTACTCTTCAAAATGTGCGGCATCTGGGCGATTGGCACTTTGAGTGCTAGAGCTAATTATGAAACAGGTCTCTTGAGCATATTCTTGTTTGCTTTTGTGGCACGTACTTAATTGTGAGAAAAGCATAACACTAGCGTGACTTGTTTATCTTGGTTTAAAAGTTAATATAATACTACTCCCTATTAAACTATAACCCGCCTTATCATGAAATCTAATACTATTCCCAGTTTAAATTGGACAAAAAAAATTATTTATATATTTAAATAAATATATAAACAATAATACTATCATTAGATTTGTCGTAACATGTAATTTCTAAATATTATTTTTATGTAATTATTGTAAGTGGTTACATTCTCCCCCTTGCATTGGATTTGACACACTTTTAAAGTTATTTTTGTAGATTTGACATACTTTTCTTTTATAGCAAGATTTAATCAATTTAATCAACTCTTTATACTTTTTCCCCTTTTAAATTTTTGTGCGGAATACCCGAGAAAGAACAAGCGAAGAAAATAAAGCGAAAAACAAATACCGAGATTTTACGTGGTTCACTAATTGGCTACGTCCACGGTCGACCAAGATCGGATTCTACTAAAGAGAAAAGGCCAGAAGTACAGATTTCCTACTCTCTATCAATCATATCTCTTAGAGTTACAATAAAAGAACAGCCATCTCCACCGTAAGCCCTAAGACTTTGGGCCTAGAAACATTTTTTGTCCAAACTAATAACAGCCCAAACAGCTGATATGCTATACCGTCGGGCCGGGGGTGACTTCGCTCCCCGGACCCCCCAGGTCAGGGTGAGCTCCGGCCCCCTGTACCCCCTGACTCGCTGACCGTGCAGCGAGATCCCCGTACCAACTTGTCCAAGGCATACCAACAAAATTCATTTCATTTACTTATTTTATTTACCTAAATCCAACACCAAAATTTATGGTACCACATCCAATAAAGTGGAGGTAGTATATGTATAGTCAAACTTGTTTATTGGAAATCATGGAAAAAAATATTTGGGCACTTTAAATTGGGACAGATAGTACTACTTTTTATTTCATGATCACATTTTCTTTTGCTAATCTTTTTTTTTGAAAATCACACTATTATTAATTAACGAAAGGTAGCATGACATAGAGAATGACCTAGATTAATCGCTACATCCTGCTCATGATACAAAACAGAACGGTTAACTTTAATACATTGAAATGAAGAAAATGACTTCAAAAAGACTTGTGTATATGTCAAATTATCCCTCTGTTGTCCCACGAGACTTTCTTAACGTTGTGTATGTATCACGTTGAAATTGCAAAATCCGTATATATGTAAATATCTGAATTGTGTGTCCCCTAAGCTGATTTGATTAACCTTAGATAAACCGCGACTTTAGCTTGTAATGGCGATATTGGCTCAAAGAAATCAGAACCGTAGTCATCAGTTGCTCCTGATTTTTCTATTTGCTTGATATAGTCCATGCAGCAGTCCCATACCATCTTTTTTTTCTTGAAAAGAGCAATCAAAGGAGAGAACCACAGTTTCGTCTCAACCATTATGGTGTAGATTTGTTTGATCATCCGGATCTCTTGATAGAAATTATCCAGATGACTTTTGCTATTGGATAATTTCTTCAAATTCTCCCTCAAGTTCTTGTTGCATGCATCTTTTAGCCTGGTTCAGAACAATCGCTATGTTCCTAGCTTATTCCCTACAAATAATAGGATGTTTGTACTAATGGTTGAAAACCTTATGATTTCTTTGTTTCCAGATTACCCATATAATGCATATCGAGAGTTGATTTGCTCCTTTCTGGTGCCATGGTAGACCACTGGAAAAACCAATCCTTCACATTCGTATTTGACATTAGATCAAAATTGAATCCTAATGAAGAAGCTCTCCATATCCATTAATCCTCGCATCTAAGGAAGAGATGAGTTTCATCCTTGTCTTGCATTGAACATCTTGTGCAAGTCTAATCTTTTATGATATTCCTTCTTGCCACTGATGTAGATAAGACCTTATTCATCAACCTCTAAACAAAAACAACTAGTTTATATGATAGATTTAGATTCCAAATGAGGTTCCAAAAGTTGAACAAGTCTCGACCCTGACTTGTCTAATCTTTGTTAGGTCTCCATAATGGTATATAATTTTGCTGTTGATCACCTGAAGTCTTGATTGCTAGAATGTAAGGAATTGTAAGTGATGGTAAGATGCTTATGATTAGAGGGATTCTCCATTCTCCATTTTGTGTGATTAGATCACTCACTTTAAAACTAGTATGAGTAACTAGAATCGATTGAGGATCTAATGGATTGATATGGTTTGGAATCCACTGTTCCTGTATTTTTACTTCTTTGCCTGATACCACTTTCCAAGCCAATTTATCCGTAATCAAATGTTTAGCCCATAAAATGGACTTCCATCCCTATGAATCTATTGGTTTTTAAGCCACCTGAATGAAATTTGAATTCTTGAGATACTTAGCTCTATATACTCCACTGAGCAGAAAGTTTTTATTTTTGACCAAATTCCAAGCATGCTTCCCCATGAAGGCATTATTCATCGCTTCCAAAAACCTTATTCCTAAGCCACCATTCAGTTTAGATCTGCAGACAAATTACTAATATTTACAGTGTAAAGACCTGTTATCCATATATCTTCCCCAAATAAACTGAGCCACCATTCTGTCTAACTTGTCCAAATTTTGCTTGGGGATTTTAAAAATTCTCCAAAAGGATATATAGTCACAGAAGATAATACATGCTCTGCCATTGTGATTCTTCCTGGAAAAGATAGAAGCTCTGATTTCCAGGAGCTAAATCCCTGTCTAATTTGTCTTCCAACTTTATGAAAATTTGAGTCTTGTTTCAGGTGAAACAAACATCCATGCCCAAGTACTTTGCTCCAAACTGTTGTCCATGAATGTTAAGTGTGTGTCTAGCACATGACCTCAGATTATCCAGAGTGTTGGGACTAAACATTAGAGCACACTTTTCAAAGTCAAAGCCTTTGTCCTGAGAACCTAGCATATAAGTCCACTGTTTTTGCAACCTCATTAATTGCAGAATGAGTACACCCTGAAAACAAAATGAGTCACCCGAATACATAAGATGAATTATTCTCGGCCCTCCTCTAAAGATAGTCATTCCCAAATTCCGATTATCCGTAATTCTATGCTTCATCCAAGCTGACATGAAGAGGTAGGAGGAGAGAGTGCAACCTTTTCTTAGACCTTTATCGGGGACATAAAAATGATGAGCTCTCTCAATTAAGTAAAACCTGATAGGATATTGTACTTACACATAAGATGATCAGTCTGATCCAGTTATCCAAAAAATTCATGGTTACCAGTGCCTTCTCTAAAAATTGCAAAGAAACCCTATGATAAGCCTTACTCATGTCCAGTTAACTACCATAAAGCCTTTCCCTTTCTTTGATTGCCATATAATTCATCACCTTGTACGTGAGTAGTACATTTTATATTAAAATCTTCCAGGAACAAAGCCATTATGACTCTCAGAGATTAGTGAATCAATATAGTTCTTCAACCTAGTAGCTAACATCTTGGCAGTGACTTCATACTTCACATTGTACAAAGAGATAAGCCTGTAATCTGAGGGAGGTTTTGGTACCTTGAATTTGGGAATTAGGACCACTTTAGTTTTATTCCACTGTTAAGGAATAGAAACATGATAAATTATCTCCAAAACTCTTCTTGTAAAATCCTTAGTTATTATTTTCCAGTGTGTTTTAAAGAAGCTAGGTGGGAGACAATATTTTCTTGGAGATTCCCAATATTTCATTTGTTTAATTGAAAGCCACACTTCATTTTTAGTAAATGGAATAGCCAAGTCCTGCACTTAAGAGCATGTATTCCTTATCATTTAAGAGCATGTATTCCTCTAGTGTAGTTTCTCCTTGTATCATAGGATGATACCATTCTGGAATGACAAACACAGATTTAACATGATCCACAATCGTTGAAAAGATTTGATCAGGTTCACTGATCCACTACATTGGCATCATATATGCCTTGGATGATGTTAGTATTTCTCCTTTTTGTTGCCCATATATGATATAAGGTAGTATTTTTCTCCCCAAATTTTATCCATGACAACTTTGTCCTTTACTGCCAATAATCAGAAAGTTTCAGCTTAAGATTCTTAATCTTCAAAGAGACTTCCTGGATTTCTCTTATGTTGCTATAGAGACCTTGTCCTCCCTGTAACTTTCCAAGTGTCTTCTCCAGCTTCTTAACATTATTCTGTAAATTTCCATATAAAATATTGCTTCAATTATGCAGAGTCTCTTGAACCTGGAGCTGATTAGATCTTCCCTAGTTAAGAGTGTGTGCTCCCGATCTTCTATAAGTGAAGTTAACCATGCATTCTTTACAATCTCTTTTGAAAGTTGAGAGTTTTCCCAAAAAGTTTTATCTTAAAGCTTTTTTCTTTTGATTTCTGCTTGGCTGGAGATCAAGGAGTAATGAACTATGATGAGACTTATGAAATGGCAGATTGAGTACTTCAGCTTCCGAAAAAATACTCTCCATCTTGGCTCTCCAAAGGCTCTGCCTAATCTCTCCAATATTGTGTCTGGGTACTCTCTTTTGTTGGACCAGATGTACCATAATACTTCATTTCTGACCTCCATAAGATTATGCTTGTTAAGAAGAAAGTGCAATCTAGTTTGGAGATTCCACACTGTTGCACCTTTTTTTAAAATCTCTTTGTGTTAATACCTGATTAGGGTCACCTACTAATACTATGAGATACTTAACAAAATAATCCAAAAGATCCAAATCGTTCCATACTACATGCCTTTTCAAATAGTTTGGATGGACATAAACAAAACCTAAAGACCAAAGTTCTTAGTCTTACGTAACAATTGTACTTTTAGACTATCAGACCACATTACTACAGTTCCACTATATTTTTCCATAGGATCAGCTTACTCTAACCTATTGAAACTAGAATTCTCCAACCACCTTTATAGATGTTGCTGTGGAGACATAGTTTCAAACATATAATAGTAGGCTTTTTCAGCTTCACCAGTTGACAAACCACTTTCTTTGTAGAGGCATTTTTAAAGCCTCTACATTTTCAGCAAAGTACTCTCATGGTGTCTCGGGGAACAGATTTGGTTCAATTCCTACCAAACGTTTTCCTTTGCCTTGATCATGTGCTATCGCTCCACTTGTACTACCTTCAAGCTAGATTGTGACTGGAAGAACTCAACCGGCAACGAAAAAATTTCTCCTTCCAGGCTGAGTTGATTGTGAAGACTCCTTCACTACTAGACCCGGTCCTAGATTGAATTTGTTAAACATAATTCTGAACCTCTTCTTTGGAGGTAAACTGCCCCAGTCTTGAACTACATCTTCCAAGTCCTCAGACTGTGAGCTCTTTCTTACCCTTCATGTCCTTGGCTGCACAAAAACAAGTTCAGAACTTGAGATCTTCTCTTCACTGGCCTTCCAGTCATAAGCCACAACCTCCTTTTGAGTCACTTGTTTCTTTTCTGAAATCTTCTTCTTAGTTGCGTTGCAGCTTCTTGCTACCTCCTGTAGACTCAGTTTATTTTGAACTTTAAATAGATTTTTATACTCAATAGCTTCCATTCGTTTCTTAATTTTCTTCTTCAGTGATAGTACTTTCTTCTTCGCTACTATCTTCTCTATTAAATGCTAGCTCTTTCTTCTAGCCACTTCAGAACCAGGTTGTAGAGTCACTGAAACTGCATTAGTAACTTGTTGGTCATTTTCATGCTGACTGTTTTTCTTCTCTTGCTAATTTCCTTCATTTTGTTCTAAGATTTCTGGAGTTATACCCCCAATAAACACCTTGCTCAGATTTAAGAGTTCCACCACCGCCATAGTATGCACTTCCTCCTCTTGCTCTCGAAGTAGTTCCTGAGTAAGTTGGCGTGCAAATTGTGAAATCTCATGGCTATTATCTGAACCTCCACCAGTGCTAAATGTATCCTCTGCCTGATAGTTTTCAGCTATTCTTGGTGGAATTAGCACATGAAAAAAGCATCTCACTCCTCCATCGGCGCATCTCACTCCTCCACGGTTTCATTAACCTGTTCCTGAGCTATATCCACCTCAGCTTCAACATTAACTTCCATATGACCATTCAGAAGACCAGGCTCTTGCTGCTATGGTTCTTGTGGAGGCTGCTCCTGAAGCTGCTGATGTTTTTGATGAGCTTTAAAATATGGATCAAAGTGCAAATGAGATGGCCCTGAGCCATCATTATTCCCAGAGCCACCAGGACCACCATTGTTGTCTTCCCCTGAACCTTCTTGGCCAAGAAAATCCTGTTGTGGTAAGTTATTGCCCGTCTCCATAGATAACAGAAAACCTTCCTGAATCTGATTCTCGCGGTAGCGTGCTATACCTTTCCTAATGTAAATCCATATATACCCCCGAAATTATTGTGTTCCTCTTCGACTGACGATGCTAGTGAGCTCTTAGAGAAGACGGAAACATCTCCATGTTAGGATCATAAACAATGTTATAATCATTAATAATATACTCTGGCTCCTGTTCATCAACTATGGGGAAACACTGATAAGGATGACTGATCAAACCACAATGATGACAAAACTTAACGCATCCTATCATAACGTATATCAACTCAGACTCTCGCTCCCTTAATCAAAATAATTAAATATCCTGGAATAAGAGGAGCACCAGGCATAATCCACATTTTAGCATGAAGATATTTTAAGTTCATACGAGGTCATAAATCCATGTCTACAACTATTATATCACCAACCATATTAGCTACTTTAATAGCTTTCATATGAGAGAAACATTCACCTGAGATACCATGAATTTGAATAGGAACCTTTATATTCTCCACCCTCAGTCTTATCATGACCATTCCAGCTCCATATCTCCTAAAAGGCAAAAGTCCACCAGCCATGGAGTATGGACTTCTGTGCAACACTTTTAATGCTTCCTCGGTATGAAACTGGACCTCATAGAAATTCTTGTACCTGTGCTGCACATAAGCTGTGATACGCCAGAAAGTACTGAAGTAGTCATTCAGCCTTTTAGTGCTAAAATCTCTATCATCAAGCCAGTAACCTAGCAATCAATTCTGATTCATCTCCACAAACTTCTGAATGTCCTCTTGAGTGATTGTTACCACTCCACCTCTTCTTGATGTTAAATTGATGGTTGAAAGATCTGTATAGGGAACTACTGGATCTCCATACTCCTCAGAGAAATCAGATCCTGGAGGAGTAAAGAAATCCTCAGACAGGGGAAGTGAAGAAGCGTTACTCATATTTCTTTCTTCTTCT
>JAULKJ010000009.1:3943010-3969654 GCA_032355405.1 Rubia balearica
GGAATGCCATTTCAGCAGAAAATACCTAGGGGCATATTAGTTTTTTTTACGTCTGGTCAACTATCGGAAATATTAGTCAATTCCGGAATCTGACCGGAAGGTTAGATTGACACAATTTATCATAAAGGTAGAGTTATATTGGCATTTTCTAATTTTACAGGATTGACACTTTCAACCTAAAGATAGGGTTATAAAAGCATTTAACCCTAAAGAAAGAGACCCTGAAGAAGAAGAAGAATCAAATTCCTTTTGAGAAATGTGCTAAGCAGATATTTCTTGGGTAGCAGCACCAGTTAACAAACTGAACTCCGGAGACTCCACACAAAGGCAACAAGATGGCCACCCCTCTTTTCCTATCACCAACAAAACTACCCTTATTACATCACAAACCGCCATCCTTAACCTTAACCACATGTTTCAGCATCCTTCTTCCAACATCTCCGAGGAAAACCAATCACCTCTGTTCCTTGAGAAACAGTCGCATCCCAATCCCGCCGGAATCCTCAGAATGCCCTGTTCCTGTGGAGCAGCAGCCCATCAATGAGTACAAGTCCCTTTCTAATTCCTTCCCATTTTCTTGGGCATCCGCTGACCTGGTGGAGTACTCCTCCAGGCTATTTGTCACCGGGGCTGCATTTTCCCTCCTTGTGGGCCTTCCCGTTTCTTGGTTCGGCTCGGTTGGGCCCGATTCTGACCCGATCAAACTGGTGATGGCGGGGGTGTCCAGTGGAATCCTTGTGATGACACTGCTGGTGGTGAGGATGTATTTGGGGTGGGCTTATGTGGGCAATAGGTTGCTCAGTGCCACTGTTGAGTGTGAGTGAATGAGCTTCACTTTTTTTTTACTTGTCAGTTCTTGTCTAACTTGGTGTTTTTCTTTTTAATGGCAGATGAAGAGACTGGATGGTATGATGGGCAGGTATTTCCTGTTTTTTTTAAGTGCTTGGTTTGGTTTCGCACGTTAAAAACATCATTAGTATCTTTTGTTAGATGTGACTGAAACCCATGTAAAGTGGATATTTTAAAAATACATGTTCGGGAAAATTCCAGTTGCTAACTACTACTATGTATCAGTGGAATTTTACAGGCAAAGTTAGCTAATATTGATCAGTTGAATAGCCGGGAAGAGGTAGTAGTTGTATTGGCCGATTCCGAGCAGAGGGTTGAATTCTTGATAGTTATCTGATGCCTTTTACTTTGTTTATTCATCTGGCTTGTTCATTTGATGAGCACATTCTCTTAATGAGATAAAGGATTCAGGATGCTGAGTTGCATTTTTATATACTGAAGTTTTTAAGTTTCAGTTTGCATATTCTGATGTTTTATACTCTCTTGTAATATTAAGTCAGATAAAAAGTGATTTAGATCAGACATTGCCTGATTGAATAACTAGATTGAAAACAAATTATAGTTTTCACAGGTTATGATTTGAATAAAGGGATAGTTTGTTTTTATATCAATGCACTTCTCTCAGAAATTCTCGTAACTATTGTGATTTTATTTGTCATGGAAACAGATAGACATATGTGTGAGGCTACTGGAATTTCGTTTGTTTTGCTCTTGCATTGAGTTCATATTCATATAGCCTCATATATTTGAAAATTTTATAGCCATGATTTACTGGTGCAGTTATGATTCAGTAGCAAAGGACATCTCTGTAGTAATCACGTGCTAAGGCTTGGGTTCTTTTCCTCACTTCAGAAGCAAGCAGCACGTTTTGATATGTCTGATCCAAATGTCTCATGTATCTGTTATAACCCTTGTTTATCGACCAGTGCCAATAAATTTAGTAAAAGAGTCGCTTTTGGCAGACCATGACAATCACTATTTTTTGGAAAGGACATCAAGCAATGTAATCTTTTTGTGATTTTCAATTAGGCTTCATGTGAAATTGCTGCTCATTTATCTTGGCTAGAGAATATTTAGACTAGGGGGGACTTTGAACAGCAATTTGTTTTTCTGGACAGATGTGGGTGAAGACTGCTGAAGTTTTGGCACGCGATCGACTCTTAGGCTCATTTTCTGTAAGTGCACGTCTTTCTTTTGTTATAGTGCGGCCAGACTATGTTTTTTCTGCTCACATTTTAAATGCTTATCAGGCTTCAAAGTTCCTACTTTCTGAATGTGTTCATTTCTGCCTTTCGTTTTGGCTATCTAGCTTTCAAGTTTTGGACTCCATAACATGTTTTCCTTAGATCTCAAAGCTTAAATTTAGTGTTTAGTTTTCAAATATCAGGATTAGACAATACTGTCTCACAGTTCAGTTACAATCAGAGCTTCCTTGAGTACATGAAGAAGGTAGGTAGTAGTAAATCCGACATTTACATAATCAATGATAGAAGGTTGAGCCTTAGTGCTTTGTCTGACATCAGATCTTCTTTAGCATTCTTCGGAAAAATAAAATGTGCCTGACCAGTAACTAACTCTACCAATTGATAAAAATTGTGCACGTGTCAAGCTATCTAAAATTGTTATACCAGAAGGAAGCGTGTTGCGTTTGATTATGCAGCACAATATTGCTGGACATCAACTAAGATTCTGAATGATGCACTTTTGGTCTTCTCATTAATCTAGTGCATATTCAAATTAAGAATTTATTGATGGAATTGTAAGTGGTGTTCTATGTGACACACAATGTGGTTTTGTCACCTTAATGAACCTCAGTTTTAAGGACGTGATGTCTATAAAATACTTCTGATGGAGTCAATTTATTCCACTCTTGGCTCTTACAGGTAAAGCCTGTGCTGAGCAGGCTGAAGAACACTCTGCTGACTCTAGCAATATCATTGGCCATGTGTGCGAGCGTGTTTTTGAAGGCAGAAAGTTTCCACAAGGTGTCGTACAGGCCTCCTGAAGGTGATGGTGGTAGGGCTGTCCCGGGAGTATACAACGACGAGTCTGCCAGAGCTTTTGAGCCAGATGCGTTCTGTGGTGAACCCGCCATTCAATAATCTTGAGGAGGTGCTGTAGGAGTACATACGATAACTACATAGAACACAGTAAATGCATACTTTGTATCTGCAATAGATCTTCAAACGGCTGCTGCATTTTGGTGACATATATATCTGTAAATTATTTCCCCTGCTTCTTGTTGCATATCATCTGTGTGCTGTGAAATCTGTGTTTTTCTCCATGTGGCTCTTTTTTCCCCTTTTATAAGGAAAAACTTTGATGCCTAATTTTGCTTACTACCGGCAATAAATAAATAAGGGATATACACCAATACAACCCTATATAGTTGTAAAAGTGTCCATTATTTTACAAGTAAAAAAAAAATAACCCTAACTATTTTATGAAAGTGCCAATATAGACCACAAGTGAAATGACAAAAAATGCTCCTCAGACCAAAAGTTGAATTTGTGAGGACAATTATACCCTCCCCTCTGTTACTCCGCTACTGCTGCCGGAAACCTCACCTAGCTCGATTCACCACATCATTGCCGAAAACCTCACCCAACCCAATTCACCACCACCGCGGAACCCTAGCTCCACAGTGAAAACTGTCCCAGGTCGATTCCCAACCCCAGCCCCTACGCCGAACCCGTCGTGAGGACCACCATCGTGCCATTTCAGCCTAACCACTGCCACCCCAGCATCAACCTCAACCTTAGCCCAACCACCATCCATTCACAACCCCAACCCCGTGTAACCACCACCGTCGTGCCGTCCCAGCCCACTTCCACTGCCGTCCCAGCTCAACGACGCGATTTGCAGAAGGTGAAGAAGGTTGAGCGTCGTTGGCGCTGGAAGAAGGAGAAGATGAGAAATGAGAAAAATAGGGGGGCTAAAGAAGGAGAAGAAGAGCGGTGCTGGAAGAAGAGGAGGATTCTGTTAGGGTTTAGAAGTAGGGGGCAGAATAGTCATTACTTTTTTTTATTTTTTCATAGGGGCAAAATAGACGTTTCATTGAATTATGGCCAAAATTTGCCAGAATGGTTAGTTTTTCTTTTTCACTAATTCTCTAGATTTATATTGGCTGTTGTAAAAAAAAGATTTATACTAACACTTTCGAATAGTTATACTGCCACTTATGTCATATATGTACGGTTATATTAGAACTTTTCTCAATAAATAAAGATAAAGTCTTGTATGAGACCAATGTTAAAATAATTTTTTTACAAGTATTACAGAGGGATGTAGAGTTGGCTTCATGCCATGCTCGTGGAATACCTTCGTGCTAGATATAATTTAAGGATTTATTTGATTTTTAATTATTCTAATTGGATAGCATGTACTTTAGTATTTTATTTGATATTTTAACTATTTTAATTTGATATACAGTTAATTTTTTTGGATTAATTTGATGTTTGATTAATTTAATATGGTTTGTTTTTATTTGGTGTTTAAAAATCCTAACTTGTTTGCGAACAGTTCGGTCAAATCTCGACTTGAATTTCAATTTGATCTAGCTCGTACAGTATTCGAGGTTGAGCTCGTACAGTTTTCAAGTTTGAACTCGTACAGTATTCGAGGTCGAGTTCAAACCCAACTAATATTGTTCGTTAATCTCGTCGGGTTTACAGAGCCAACGTATTATATATATATATATATTTTCATTAAATATAATAATATAATGTAAATAATATACTCATGGCTCGAGTGTGAGCTCGAACTAAATTAATTTCACTCGAACTCGAGGTGAACCATGATTTTACAGGCCGAGTTCGAAATATTTTTAATGAGTTGAACTCGAACAAACTCGTTTACAGTCGTAGTTTAGTAATAGGAACAAGAGCAACATTATAAATATTTATATTTGATCTTCCTCGAGCCCTCTTCCTGGGTTTAGTAGACTCCCTCCCGTAAAAATGGTTGTTTATTAGCGACCCCGCAGAGAGGCTGGTTATGATCATTATTTAAATAACGTTTCCACTAATTCTAAATGACATCGTTTAAGTACTGCTGAACAGATAAGTAGAAGTAATTAAACTACGTCTACAGAGAAATATATATATATATAAAATAACTCTAATATTCAACGGTGGAATTTCTATTACATAATTATTAACAGATAACATTAAAAGAATTTATAAACATGTATAATATGAAGTTTTAGAGTTTCACCCTTTAAAATTGTAACAAAATATTAATAAAATCTGAATTTTCCTCACATATATGTATATTTATAAATCTTATCTAACTATTATTCTTATTGTTTAACTTAAAATTAATAGGTAAGTAAGAATATTACTAAGTCGGATTTCATAAAATATATTGCGATCTTCAATAGCGATTTTCTTATTTTATTTTATATATACATTATAACATATTATATTTAATAAAAATATATATTATATTGGTTTAATAAACTTGACAATCTTAACGAACACTATTAGTTGATCTCGAATTTGAGTTCAAATATTGAGGTGTACTTTCTAAAATTAGTAGAAATGGATACAAAATAAGAGAAATCAAAGCATGAAATTATACTAGTGATTGCAGTAATTTTCATTCCTCCTTTGAGTCTACTCTATCATAATACTCATCGAAAGATTATCAATTACGGGTTATTCAGTTAAGATTGAAAGGCAATGCTTTTGAATTAACCTTACACAACTCCATAACTTTTACTGTAGCAAGAGCAAACTTTTTTTAATCAAAACAAGATCCTTTACTACATTGAAAGTTCATGAGTTTCACTATCGAAAATAAAGACTACATTTTGATCATAAATAAAGACTTTTGCTGATCACGGAAAATCATAATGGCACAATTCAAGAGTCAAATAATACTTCGTAGTGGAAAGACAATGCCATGGATATCCTAGGACGTCATTAGTTTCGACACAGAGATTATTCGGATTTATTTTTTATCCAAAAGATCCCTCCATATTCTTCCATTTCACTCCAACAACACGTGTTTTTTTATAACATAGTAAAAAAAATTGATATTAATTAACATATATGTACACATAGAAAATACTTAATAGACGTTATATAAAATAAGCGTATTTAATATCATAATCATTTTACAAAAAAGAAAAGAAGAGAGTGTTTGTTGTATACTTGCACTTACATTGTTGGGAACTAAAGCTGCCAATAACAAGTAGAGCGAATAATAGACATTTGATCTTTGAATTGGAATATGACATGATAGTTTGATTTCTGCAGCTTGTACATAAGTGGCCTAGTTTATAACCGATCTGCATATGAAAAATGATTAATTAGTTGGATTTTATTTTCCTAAAAATTAAAGTTAGGAAAACTTTTATTATCGGATTCAAGTACCTCGAAGTGTACACATATCTTCTTCAATGTTCTCGTTGAAAATGTAGAGATTTGCTAATTAAATGTAGGCATATTTTATTTTTTAAGTACTTCCATTCCTGGAAGTGTACACAAATCTTCTTCATTGATGTCAGTTGAAAATTTAGATATTTTATATTTAATTTTCGACATATTTTTCAAATACTTTCATTTCTGGGAGTGAACACATATTATTTTCATTTATGTCGTTGAAAATGTTGAGGTTTATTAGTAAGTTATATGGGATAGAGTATCACAGATTGATGTTGATTGATTTGTACAATATATGTTACAATCACTACAAGAGAACACACCAATTACTTCACCCCTTTTACCTCAATTTTTTTGTTAACACCAAATAAACGAGGTAAAAATTCCTTTTACCTAGTTTAGTTTCTTTTACCAAGATAAATAATTGCTTTTTACCTCGGTTATTATGTGAACCGAAGTAAAAGGTTAAAAAATCAAAGTAAATAACGTTACTGAGTCCATCGCAGATTTTGTTTTAATAGGTGTCCCGATTTCGTATTAAATGTTTTTTACACCGACATGTGGTCCAATTGACTACCGAAGTGCTGGTATGTAAAAGTTACTTTAAAGTAATGAATTTGTCAGTGTTAAAAGTGAAAACGGAAGACGGTGGTCGTGCGCTTCTCCTCGTTTCCGCGTCTCTCTCCTCCCAATATTTTGTCATCACGATTAATTTAGGGATATGTAACGTGACGATTAGGCATTACAGTAGCTAGCAATCACTGTGCTACAAACACCATAGAAATCAGAATTAACGTTTGTAAACGTCCGTTGCAGCCTTTGTTCAATGGTTTTTAATCATAGAATTATTAAATGGTTTTATGAAATCATGTACAAATCAAATCACACATATTGGGAGGTCGTCGCCGTACCTCTCAAAAATACAATTTATAAGCCCTAAATGCTTCTTAAATACAATTAAGTAGATAGTGATAAATCAGGGTCGTCACAAAGAAGAGGGATTTTCTTAAGGGTTTTCACATATAACGGTGAATACTACACTAGATATAAAGATATGCACATATATATATAAGCTTGTAAAGAGAGGGTTTTTTGGGTTGGTTTTTCTAAGTTATCAATTTAAAGACAAGTTAACTAGCAAGCAATGTAAATCTACTAAATATGCAACAACTAATAAGAAGATTTTAAACACAAGTTACGGGACCTTGGGCGCAATTGATTTCCACTTCCAAACATTTTATCTATCATTGAGCATATAACCTATTAAATACTTTTACTAATTGTTTTGAAGATAAATATTCCATCCTTCTTTGATAGTAGTTTACAAGAGTGAATTTGACATCTCTTGCTAAACCTCACTACTGACTCCTTTAGTCGATCAATGCCTAAAATTTTCTTATTAATGGCAATAAGCACAAAGAATCAACAAGCTTGGTAACATTTATAAACACTAAACCATGTCTAAGCATTGAAAAAAATCATGCATTTACACAATATTAGTCAAGAACGTTCAACGTTCATAAACTTCTCCTATTTGCTACCCAAAACAAACGTGATAAAGAATTCGACATTATCACAGTTATCTAGCATTCATAAAATCATCAACCAAATGTGAAGCTCTAATTCATGCCTTTGGATTTCATATCAAAAGAAAGGAGAATTAGATAATTTCTTCAAACCCTAACAAGTAATCATAAAAGCATTTCATGTACTCAAACTTCCAACACCATTAATTAATGCATTCAACAACCATATTCAAAGCACAATAAATGCACAATAAAAAAACATTAAATAGCTCACATATAGTTCTCAAGACATGGGTTTGGAAACCTTAATCAATTGCTCCCAAGACTAAGTTTAGCTACTATAATTCATACTAAACAGCAATAGCAATTCAAACATAAAATCAAGATGAAAGAAAGATGAAAATGGTGGGAAAATAGGGTTTTATGGATGTGGAATTGGGGAATAAAAGTTTCTGGAAAGGGAGAGGATAAGAGAGTATTTATAGTAAAAAAAAGTCCAAAAAGTAGATCTGGGCAGTGGTCCATCGTGACTCGCAACACAGGCATCATCTCGTGACGGGCAGAAGATACTGCCCTCACATATTGCCTTCTTTTTGTCTAAGTGTAGTTGCCTCCTCTTCCTATCTTCAGGTCTTCATGGTCTTCATTATCTTTAAAAAGTAGTCTTCAAATCTTCAAACCATTACCTTGTCTCACAAAATCCTTATTAAAAGTGATAAGAGTGCTAAAGTCGCTCTTAACTCTAGAAATAGAACTTTAAGGTAGAATGGACTATCCTAAGCATAAAAGTATACCAAAATGAGTACAAAAGATCTCAAAATCATCGTATAATATGGACATATCAATTTCGTACCTCGGTTCTGCCCCTCCATAAACTCTCACCTCTTTTGGGTATAGTTAGAGGTGCACTTTCACTACCACCTTCGGTCCTCACTCCCGGGTTAATAAAGCCGCGGACACGGGCAGTGAATTAAACCCCAGGAGTGGTATTGATCAATGGGACCTACACCATGAATACTCATTCTAAACCCATTCTTTGTCACTTAGGACACTAATACCTCACATTAACTCTAGGGTAATTCCCCGCTTAGTTGTGAGAAACACGAGATAAGACCTTTGAGTATTATCCTACGACAGAGCCAATAACATTACCAACCCATTTACCAAGTAACCCCCATATAGTCCATAGAATATTCCAACATAAAATTATATATAATTCAATATAAGATACACTTGTCAACGTTTCATGAACTTAGTATTTGACCTATTGTCAAACCGACAGAAAGATGAAATACTTGTGGGTTCATTCCAGAGCCTAGCACTAAGTCTTGTAAAGTAACCAATCAAGAATACATCTTAATATCAATCTTAGTATATTCATAAGCATAAGTATTCAAATACAAATTAAGTATGATAATAGAAGCATTCATTAGAAAGGAATCCAAGAATCTCACAAATCAAATGTCAAAATATGTTTACAAGTGCTCCCAAGTAATGTATTATGCTACCATAATCAACTCATAAAAAATGGGTTTGGAAACAATAAATGCTATGTAATGAATGAGGGAAGAGAGAAAAGGGGCTAGAGACCGCCTCCTCTCCCTGTGTCCAAAGGAAAACATTGTTTATATAGTGGGAGGAGAGAGAGGGTTTTTACCAGCTGGTCAAAACACTAGTCAACAGATTAGCACAGACCATGCCATTGGTTTTGGGATGGACTGTACAGAATTATACGGTCCATTCTTTGGGAGCATGTGTCAAGCCGAACTAATGGGTACGAACCGTGGTAAATTGCACGGTCCGTTCTCTAGGATACTTCTTCCAACTTATGAATTTCACGGACCATGAAAAGAAAAGTTGCATGGTTCATTCACTGGGCTTGGAACTACTGGGCAAACTGATCGTCAAGGTTCGTATATGATGAATAAAATGGTCCCCTTGGTTGAAGACTTGCTCTTCTTGCCTCTTTCTTCTCCCACTTTTAATCTTCTACCATTATATCCAATGGTCTTGAATTTACTATCAACCTTTAGATTGGCCTTTTATCTATTATCATTCTTGCTAATGGCCTTCTCCGATGATGATCTTCAGTAAACTCACAAACATAACAAACAGGCCGACTCATGGAAGAAAACCCTATTAAGCTACAAATGCTTCACAAATTATAATAATTAACACAAATAGCCAAAAAATGGTTTTAACCCTTTATCATGTAAAAACTCATAAACCTAACTAACCAACAATAAAAGCATAGAAAAATTGGTGTTAAATATCCTAAAATATATGCTATTAACGTCTCATTAATGTGCTTCACCCTCTTATGTGCCATCGTATTTTGAACAAGGAATATAGAACTATTATTGTCACACATTACTATTGGATGAGAAGCCAATGAGACATGAAGCTCTCGTAAAAGGTGACGAACCAAAGTATGCTGAGCAGCACTGTTTGGTAAAGCTCGATACTCAGACTTGCAACTAGACTGAGAGATAGTAGGATGCTTCTTGGCACTCCAGGAGATAAGGTTTTCATCGAGGAAAATGGTATTGTCAATTGTGAAAGGACGAGTCTCGGGATACCGAGCCCAATAAGCATTGGGGTAGCAAAAAAGAGTAAGAGAACTAGAAGAAGATCAAAAAGAAAAACCATGATGAAGCATGCCTCAAACATATAGAAGAATTTGAGTGGCAGCCTGATAATGATCAACCATGGGCACCTATAAAAACTGACTAACTGAATTCACTACTGATATGGGGGTTACTTCCAGATAGAGATAAACCATAATGCAAATTGGCATGCTCCACTCATCAAGAACATATAAAGAACTTACAGAGGGAATTCCCGAGGAGAAACTCTGATGTCAAAGTCAGATTAAGGAAATATATCAATTATGTGTTATGTTCATAGACTTATCCCTAAGACTGCGCTTCTCTCCCCTTCTTACAGGTCTCTTGATCGTGTAATCAGGGTTTGCGTTATTTTCTCGTCCTGTGGCTAAAGAGTGGTATTGAGATCTAGAATTCATTGAAGGAGCAGTACAAGGTGAATTTTACTGCTTACCAACATTAGTAGGAGTCTGCATAAGAATCCTTACGAGAAGTGTTGGAAGGAACGTGTTCACAGTTTGAAACAGCGGGTAGATGTTTTAAAACAAGACCTAGAGACTTATGCATACTCCGTTTACTTGATTATTGTGCAACAAGGTCGATCAGAGTGCGGACCTATTTTTTATTAAAAGGCTTACTATGTGAAGCATATGGGCCGTACGGAGGCCACTCGTTCCACACGGAATGAAGTCTATTTGCACATGCGATGGAAACTAGGAGAAATACTGGATGCTGAGACTAGATCTCTAGACTCTATATTATGGGATGCCTTAGTTGATTTGGCAAGTGTTTTGTGTTAATTTCAATCTTATAAACTTACTTGTATTATTTTAAGATCGTTTCATACCTTTTGTTTGAAAGGAACTGTTTGTGTTTTTTGGATTTGTGTTTGTGGGTTGGTGAACTTCTTCAAGTATAATCAGTAGTGGGTTACTCAAGTTGCTCCGGTGTGCTAACTTAGATCATATGGTCTTGTGTAATGTCCAGGGGGTTTTCTAATTTAATGTCTGTATGTTCCTATGGCTTTAGTGGTCAGTGGTGGGACAAAGATACATCAATGGTGGGCGGTATGAGAAGGTTTGTGTGTGTGTGTGTTGGATAGGTAAGGGTTTGGTGTATGCTTATGTAACGAGGTTGGCGGTGTTCTAGGAATTTTTAAACCTGCATCATCCTTTATAATTCTATGTGTGAGGTGTGTATTATGTTTAGTGGATGATTTGACAAGAAGGAATTGAATTCCCACTAGCATCTCGAGGCTAGCGGTTTTTAGGTGCGTGCAAGACTATAGTGTTCACTTCGTCTTTAGATTAGCAAATGAGGGGATGTGTATTCGCCTGTGTCGCGAGACTGGTGATTTTCTAGACGTACGCAAAGCCGTGTCATCCTTACTACCTTTGTATGGATGGTTATCTTGGTTTCCTACTAAGCGAATCCATGGGTGATTTTCCCGCTTGTGTTGCTCCCAGTAGGTAAGCAAGAGGGTGCGTGTTGGTGCAGTTCTGTTTAGGCTATTAGTGGACCTGAATTTAGGAGATAAGTAGGCCACATCGGATAGTTGTTTCTAGATTGTGGTGTTTATTTTTTTCCATTTTTCAAGGTTAGGATAAAGGGTGGAGTATTTATGGGAAGGCTCAAGGTCACGCCTTTTTAGGTGCCTAATTTAATGTTTCATACTTATCTTGTGGGTTTTTTATTCTTATACAAAAGCTAGCATGTGAGAGGATATATGCAGTTGTAGTTTGTAGGGATGGGCAAAAAAATCGAGAGCCAAAAACCGAACTACCAAAATTTGAATAACCCAATCCATATTTAATATATTGTTTTTGGATATCCAAATTGAATAAACTGAATATGGTTTTTGGATCGGTTTTGGATATTAAAACTCAAACCGAAACACGAACCAAATACCGAATTGCAATTAATTATTTAAATAAATTATTTATATATAAAATAATTAAAATTTTAAACAAAAAATAAAATTAATAAATATATTTAATTTGGAAGACCAACCTTTATATTTTAAAAATTATCCCCAAACTCTAAACCTTCATTAAATTTGGGGAAATAAGTAAATAACAAAAGTTACCCTATGTAAGTTTGTGGAGTGCTTGAAGGTGAATGTGAATGTGGGGTGCTTTGAGGCTTAAGAATGTGAAGGCTTTGAAGTAAAACAAAATATTTTTCTTTAAACCTAAATGTAATTCTAAAATTTGTATGGTTGAATTTTTATTGTACTTGTTGAATTTTTATTTTGAAAACTTGATTTTGATAATGTAGAAAGAGTCCGTCTCTTGAAAGACGATCTTTCCATAAGTCATGGAAAAACCAAGGTTTAAAGTATAAATTAAGAGAAATTAAGATAAAATTTTCGGGTTGCATGAATCGGGTTATAAACTTTATAACTAATACATGTTGTATAATAAAATTTTAATATTGCAACAAAAACCTTTTACCTTTTATATTTTTAATTAAACCTCATCTTTCCATAAGCCTATGGAGAGACCGTCTTTCCCAAGACTTTGCCATGTAGAAATTAGATTACATATTTTTTATTTAATTTTAAATTAATTTATAAAATTTTAGTAATTATTTTTTAAAAATTACAATTAATTCGGTTTATTCGGGTTGAATTCTATTTCACCAAATTCCGAAGTTGGTTTGGATATTCGGTTTATTCGGGTTATTTGGGTCGGTTTCAGTTTTTGGATTTTTAGGGGCAAAACCAAATAACCCGAACCGAATAAACCAAAAATAGATTAAACCAAACCGATGCCCACCCCTAGTAGTTTGTATATTGGCTGGTATCTACCTAATCCTATAGTGGGTCTGCACTGGTATCTGTGTGTTGTATGTTATTATTGAAACTGTTTTGTATGTTTGAAAGTTTTAGACTTCCTATCATAAAGAGGGCGTGAGAATCAGAGGGTGGTTAGATTTTATGCCTAAGATCTTATTGGACTGGTGGTAATCGATCTTGCATGGGTTGTTTGGAGGGGTTATTCTCCTTGCCGGTGGTGCAGACTTGGTTAATGTCTTTTACGAGATTTTCTTGGAAAGCTCAAGTGAGCTGTAAGTGTCTATTTCATTTGTTCTTGTGTGTTATTTATGTGTAATTAATCTAAGTTTCCCCATGTGTGCTGGGATCGGAGATTGGATAAACGAATATGGTCTCGGGATGAATGAAGATGAGGATACTCTATATGCGAGGCCGCTGACGATTAGGGTTGAGGGGAATAGACATAAGGTAAAATTAGACGTTCGATGGCTTGGCTCTAGGGGACGATACCCACCTGATTGGATTAAGTTTAGGATTTCGTTCAACTATGTACGAATAGGATAAAGTATGCTGGGACATCGATAATTAGCTTACGGGCTACAATTCCCAACATGTCTATCTCGGGTTTTTCGACCTGAGATACAGTAAGGATTTATTAGTATTTATTAATCGACCTTTTATTCGAACTTATGTTGTCGTATTATCCTAAGTAATTATCGTACCATTTTTTTGTTTATGATGCACCTACGTTCCCTTACTATTATGCTACTTGTAACTAAGTATTTATGCTAAGCCTGATAACTAATATCTTAGCAGGTGAGTATGCGATAAGTTATGTGAAGCTATTTAGTTGTACGTACGCATAATGTTTGATGTCTCAGGGCATACCATTTCGCTGATAAGACTTGGATAGTCATTGTTGATGTACGACGAATACCTCTTGTTTTCACAATTCTTCTTTCTGCCCCTTTACCTGTGTGTTGTCGTTGTAATTTCTTTCTGATGAGATGCTAGAATCATGTATTTCCGAATGCATTTAGCATATCTCTTAGTAGCTTTTGTGTGGTATGTTACTAGATTTAAATTGGTTAACATTACAAGGGGTTTGGACAACCATTGTTGGTTTTCTTACCTAAATCCCTCATTTTGTGAGTTATTTAGATCTAGTGGATATTATGTCCTTACGAGTATCTAAATTCTACTTTTGAGATAGTTTTTAGACTGCTCGTAAACATTTTGGAGTAGCTTAGTTAAGGCCATTTGCAACAACGGTAGTAGACCGAAGGCCACGCATTTAATCGTGGTAGTAGATGGGATGTGACAAAGAAAAAGAGTCAAAGTCACGAAAGAAGTGAAGAATGGCATGGCCCATGTACATTTACATGGACCATGCCAACCCAATAGCTAGTGAGACTAAGTCCAGGCGTAGGCCGTGCCCTTTTGCACGGCCTACGCTCAAATGTGAAGACACGGACCTCTAGATCTTCCTATCTCTTATGTTTATGAATATTCATGTTTGACTTGTGCTTATTATTCTTGTGAGATTTATGTTGTATATATTCTATAATGCTCTATAGTTTCATGTATAATATGTTATCGTGCTAGGCTTGATGGCTACCTTGGGAGTATTGGGTAAGGCAAATTGTAGGCTCGTGAGTACCGGCTTTGTGACTGCATGCATGTATTATCAAGAGTACCATTCTGATCTTTATAGCCTAGTATGATTGGCTCATCCCCAAAGCTAGCTAATATAGTTTAATCTCTGAATTTCATGATTAGTAGTTGTTAGATAAATACCCCCAATCCTATGTTTTTAGCATTAGCTATTCCTGACACACAATCGTAGTGATGCACAATTATGAGTTGTGTTTAGTTAACTTTCAAATTCTAGCATTTTTGTGAATGACCCCGGACTCACCACTAGCTGTTTTCTACTAGTTTGTAGTGAAAATACGGGAGAAACATATAAATTTCTATCTTTGCATCCAAGAACTCAGTGAGTTAGTACTACTCTCTCGTGAAAAGCTCGGTGTTATTACCGATCCCACGAAGTGTGAATCAGCCTTGTCACTGCAGGAAATTTTCGTGAATGTGTCAAGAGAAATATATTGACTGAGAAATCCAGGCTTTTCCCAGGCATTATGAAGGGCGAGAAAGAAATTAAAAAATCCCCATAGACAGCGCCAATGATGCGAGGGATCCTTCCGGGCTAGCATAATGTCCAAAATCAGTGCAGGGCAATGAGCCTGCTTCATTTCCCTACAAAACAAGTTCTCATAGAGGTATTCCTCAACCAGCTCTGATGCCTAAATTGGTGTTTGTTTTATAGTCATTTTTATCAGGGAAAGTTCCATTTACATATCTCCTTGATCTGAGCATCTATTTATAGCAAACGTGTCATGTGATCCTTACTCATTGTGGTCCACGTTTCTCCTGTCCTTACCATGTCATGGCCTTGAGAGAATGATCGTGGGTGCTGACCGTCTTTTATATCCAGGTGGGATTCTTCATGTACTTCTTGGTGCACGTCCAGGGATCACCTAGTTGGTTCGCTTGTCTTGAGGTGTTATCTTTGGATTGATATTTGCATGACTGAGGGAGGTGTATATCAGGGAGGCACATTGTGATAGTGGTGTTCATGTGCTTCGTAGTGAAGGTGATTTCTTGAGAGCGGACTTGGTTAGTTTTGATTTATTTCTTGGAGCAAACTGGTCATAGTGAACTTGTATTGTGTGGACTAGGTATATACCATATCCCCCCCCCAGCATGAAGTCTAGTGGGGTGTAGTGTTTACAAGCTTATGCTTGATTTTGAGAAAATATTATGGAGCTAACACGAAGTGGTGCGTGGCTTCACGAATGAAATGTAAATAATTTATTGTGTTTAATTTCCTCTCTATTGGGGAACAAGGTTCACTATTCTGCAAATCCAGGGACTGATACCTCTAACTAATCATGTGATAATTAATCATTACGAGGATCGTTTATCGATTGACAGATTTCATTCTCAACTGGCTCAAGTAATCTGGTTGTATAAAAAAAGTACGCTTTTTTAGGCACAATTTCTTATGAGTATACAAATTTAATAAGATTATTTGTTGGACGTACATCAAATCGTTTGGTATTACTGAAGTTTGAGTGGATTCACCCTAAATCCCATAGTTCGAAGGTATTTTCTCATTTTCCTTTCCTAAATTCCAGATATGGAGATGTACGTTCCAATTCGTCTTTCTCAGTAACCCATTCTAATTTTGATGACAATGAGTTGGCATGTGATGAAAGAGTGAATATTGAGAAACAAAGTGTGGATGAAGAGGGAGTTAGTCAAAGTATCAAAGAGCATGATAGTACTAGGAAAAATGAATTGTTAGCGAGTTTTCTAAAATTTTCATTCATCTTTGAGAAATTTTGAAGTTAAATTGCTTGTTTATGGTAAGAGGATCTAGAACCCTCTTCCTGTATTTTTTCACTTTTTGTATGGTTTGACCCTACCTATCCCCAAATTCGTTAGGCGTATTTTGGGCACTCATAGTGTTTCTCTTACACAACTCCATCTAATATTCATGACCTTAATTACCAATTTTGTGAAGGCGTGAAAAGTGCTAATAGAGAGTTAAAGCTTAGGGATTTCGTTATGTTCTATGAATTGTGGAGTGCTGGTATAGAGAGGTTATTCATATTTTACCATACCGTGTCTAATATTAACCTTGTGAAAGGTTTCCCCAGTAACTGTTGGCTTTGAAGGGAAATGTATTTTTTAAGGACATGGAAGGTAAGCTTGTGCCTTTACAGAACTGTGCCTTTCCATTTGAACTATGGTCTAGTAAGCTAGGGAACCTAACTGAGAATAGTTCGCTTGTGAGGGAACTATCACCACATAGGATGAAGATAGGTTATCCTAAGGGAAAGCAAGGTTGTTATTACTAGCGTCGTTATGTTGTGTTTTATTGTATTTATATAATTGCTTATTGGAATCTTTTTTCTTTCTTTTTTTCCGTCTAGGGATAACTTTGTCGAAGATTTTTTTTGAAGCCTATGGACAATAAGAGGAGAAATGAGGAGAGGCATACGGATTCTCCTTTAGAGCCTCAGTCTCGGTTAAGGCATAAGACTGAGGAGGTTCCGATGATACACTTCTTATTTCTTGGAATGTTGGAGTGCCATCTGGTTTCGAGCCCTCTTTGCCTGTGGGTAAGAAGGATAAAAGGGCTAGTGTGGTCCCGATGGCAGTTCTTTCTGGTAGACTTGAAATATCCTACTGCCAAGTTGGCTAAGTGACCCGCCCATTCCCGGTGCCTCTAATAAATAACCTTTTCACGGGAGATCTACTATTAACCGAGAGGACACCGTCAAAGATAATAATTTATATTGTTGCTCACATTTCTACTACTATACTACCTAAAGGGTAGATGTGGCAAGACCAAGGTCGTCCACAGAGATGTTAGGGACCAAGAGTCAACTAAACACAACGGCAATTTGAACATCAATTCGATTCGTCAGGAATAGTTAGTATTGGTAAAACATGATTCGTGGGGTGGGGGGAGTTTGCTAACTACTACAACCATGCAATCAACAAGAGAATAAACTAATGTAAATTAGCACATGGGGAGAATTTTTGTAACATGATCAATGTTGTTTCGATCCTTGATTCCATCACATACAAAAACTACAAACCTATTCAAGCGTTTATGACACGTGGTGTCGTCAATGGCCAACACTTCCCTATACCTGTTGCATATGGTCGGCATGTAATCTTCCATTGGCACTAAATCTGTAATTAGGGGAATGCAACAACGGCCCTGCCTGTTTTTCAGATTTGAATCTCCCCCGTGCTATTATGTCTCGAGCACTACACCACGAAGGCTTCTCCCTAGGCTTAAAAAGGAAAAGGGGCGAAGCACTTTATCGATAGCTCTAGGAAAATTGCTAACCCTAGTTTTATACTGTAGATATCTTTATCCCAACACTTCGGACTAAATTTTTTGGCTAAGACTAGTGTATCGTCTATCATTACATTGAATCGGCAACCCACTTGCACACACCTACACGGTTCCGGACTATCGTAACCCCCAACCACATCCAGGTTTCCTTACCCAGGCAATATCAATAATTGCACCAACATGAAAGTAGACTATTGTATGTGCCAATCATGAAGTTAATAATAACATGAAGAACAAGCCAATATAATAATCACAAACACATAGAAATAGGTAGATCTATAGATTCTTTCAAAACAAACATTAATTCATGATTACAAATACAAACCCAAAGTAAATAAACTATTCCCTAAGCATTGAACCCAAGTATTTCATTAGATTCAATGCCCTTGGCAAAAGAAAAATAAAAAGAAGGAGAGAAAGGATTCTAGGGAGAGAAGAGCTCCTTTTTCTCACTAGCCTACTCTTGAAGTCTAAAAATGAACATAAAACTAAACCCAAATCGACATATGTCCATATATATCAGTAGGGAATTGGGTCTTGAAAAAGTACCAAAATTGGCCTAAAAACCCTTGCAGTTGCAATTGATGTGGCTACTGGAAAACGACGTGGGTCGTGCTGGCGTGGAACGCTTGTCACGAAAATGCTTATGTAAGCTCGTGCAAGCTCAGGCTGCACAATCTGGCACGGGCCATGTAAGGTCGTGCTGGTGTGGGCCGCACTAACTGGCAGGGGCCATGTAGGGTCGTGCTGGTGTGAGCCGCACTAACTAGCACGGGCCACCGGCTGGTGTGCTATTCTGAAATTTTAATTTGCGCTCCCCATGTTATTTGGTGCGGTTCATCGGCTAGAAGGATTTTTTGCTCAGTTGAACGGCACAGGTCATGTCATTTTTCACACCCCATGGACTAGTCTTCACATTTAGAACTTGAAACGACACAGACCATGTGAAACGGCACGGTCCATGCCCATACTTAGCTGTTGGGGAAAATTTGGGAGCACAGTCTGGACTGATCGACATGGACCCATCAGAGGGGCTATGGCACATTCCACGCCCATACTTAGTTGTTGGCTGGCAGGGGCCATGCTAGGCTTGTTTGGCTTGTGATCGGGTTTGTGCCAGTCAGTCTGCTGATTTGACCTGTTGACGCTGTCTTCCATTCTTAACATTTTTGAACTTCAATTCCACTTTTTTCTACTCAATTCCATCAACTACAATACTTTTAGGTCTGTGGCCTTCTATTTACTACCAATCTCGCGAATGGTCTTCAATATCTTCTACCATTCTTGCGAATGGCCTTCAAATATTTTCTACCACCCTCGCGGATGGCTTTCTACAAAATGATGTCAAAAAAACTCACAAGCAACCTACTTGTAAGGCACAGAGGAAAATCTAGGTGCTCATGAATACAAAATGTTCATTAGCTTCAATTAAGTCTACAAAACTTGGAATTTAGACAAGAAAATCAATAATGGTCGTCTAAACCCGTTGTCATGTAAACCTAACTAAAACTAGCAATCTACCAAACAAAACATTATAACAAATGTGTCAAATCTATTGGTTAATGCATGCATAAAGATGCACATCAATAAGGTAAGGATTGTATGTTTTGTTTTAGAACTTATTGTGCATATGTAGGATTATTATTTTAAAATTGTGTTTTATGTTCATACATGGGTAATACTATGGAGACTATGGCACGACACGTCACTAGTTATGCGGAGGTGATGAATGATGTAAATGTGGAAGTGGTCAAGTTAATAGAAGAGTTGAAGCGGTCGAAGTAGAGGTGTGAGCAGTTAGAGATGGAAGCGGGAATTACAAGAAGTTTGGTTGATGAGAAAGAAAGAGTAAGCATTGAGTTGGCTGGGAAACTTGCTTACAAAATGGAGGTCCTGCTAATCCTAGTACACTCATGCGTTGGTGAAAAAAGTTGTTTAAAATAGGTGGTTATACAAAATGTTTTTGCCAATATGTATGTTTAGATCGCAAATGTAGTGTGGTGGCACGCATGGAATAGTATGCGCGCACAGTATCCCACTATGGATATTGCTTGGTTACCAGATGCTAGCACTATAGAATGTGGCAAGGCTGGAGCTAAACGGGCTATAGATGAGGCGTATGCCTATAAGTTTGCAAATTATGCACACTTCATCCTCTTTCTTAGGAATTAGAGGATATGAAAAGGTTTCCCATTCTCACTGAGTTTAGGAGATGCGAGTTTGATAAGTTCGAGGATGATGATGATGTTGAAGAAGAAGATGGGGCTTCTGTCATGGTAACCGAGCTCCTGCAAAATCCTGTTTAACTATCAGAGATGGTTTTTTACACCCGCGTGTAGAGATGGCCAATCACCTTGCCATCGGATCGGGTATTGAGAGGAATGTGAAATGTAGCTTAGCTGTTTTGGGTTGTAATTTGGGGATCTTTGCCAATAGGGCATTTTGATACGCACCTTGATAATGGTTTTAAATATGTATTGTGTTCTGAATTGATTATCTTATTTGTACTTATGGTTTGTTTTTTTATAGAGCTATTTTAATCTAAAATTGGTTATGACTTAGACTAAGGTTTCCTTTAAATGAGTGTATAATTAGGATGTGTTGTTAGAATTCATGGTTTAGAAACTTGTGATTGTGCACTTGTATCGTTGGCTAGTGGTTTTCAAGGCGTATGCAAAGCCGTGCACAATTACACCAATACCTTACCATCGTAGTTTCCATTGTTTACATCCAGAAAGTGTATTATTGAATATTATGTTTTTAAGGTAAGATTTTATGTGAGCGCCTTTAAGAGGCAATAAGATAAGAATCTGCACTTGTGTCGCGGGATAGGGATTTCCCAGGCATATGCGAAACTGTGACTTTTTTCCCTGATCTTGAAGTGATGTCTTTGTGTTTTTAGGGATATACATATTTGTGCTTAAGTGGTTTTTATGTGCTTAAGTGGTTTTTATGGGCTTACAGCCATTTAT
Organism: Rubia balearica; assembly: GCA_032355405.1. Taxonomy (NCBI): domain Eukaryota; kingdom Viridiplantae; phylum Streptophyta; class Magnoliopsida; order Gentianales; family Rubiaceae; genus Rubia; species Rubia balearica. The sequence continues at coordinate 3,964,066 of JAULKJ010000009.1, forward strand.
TTGATGTGGGCCTCAGTTTAGATAAGGATGCTAGATAGGTGTGGGAATTTTTTTCTTTTAAAGAATAATTCGGTGTTCCATTTTCCAATACAAACTATTAGGCTAGTGGGATTATTAGGGAGCTCATGAAAATATATGTTTTAATCATGTTCATAGTTGGATGCTCGAGGCAGAGTTATGCCTATATATGGGCTACTATTCAAGTGTTTTTACACATAGTGATATCATATTGAAATGGTGTTTTTTAGTTTGTTTCACGTATTGCATGGTGTAAAATGCTTGTTTGGGGTGTAAATACTGTTTCTAGTTATACTTTGGCTCATCACCGGTTATGTGGTGGCCGGAGTTGATTGGAGGATTTTCTCTATTCATATGGGGTATTATCCCCGTGTTTTTGGCATAAGCCCATTAAGTTATGTCGTAAATGTTTTTTATGCGTTATAAATTTACTATACGATAAAGTATTGTTTCTGATTTATGAAATTTTTATGCCATCTCACAGAATTGGTGAGTGGGGTTAGCGAAAGTGAGAGGTGGAGGGATGATGAAGCTATGACATCATCTAAGAAAACTATCAAGTGAGTACAAGGAAGAACTAACGTGGGATTCATGGCCCAGGTCTTCTCCAGAGTGCATTTGGGAAAAGCAGAAGCATTGTGCAGGAGGAAGATTTTGAACAAATCGATTGCCTATAGTTCGCTTAGGTGGTTTAATGTATGAGCAAATCGATCTCGTTATTTTGCTTTGCATGTCCTTCCACCAACGTGGGATCATTATGTCACTACAAGAAACATAACCTTTTACCTCGGTTCTATAGGAATTTTTACCGCAATTTTTAATCCCCAAAAAACTGAGGTAAATACAGGCGTCGTAAAAAGTACATTTTTTACCTCAGTTTTGGACTGACATCGGCAGGTTTTTTTACCAACGTCGATTAAAGTAAGAAGCCCAATGATAGGAGACCATTGTTGCAACTTTGTTCAGGCTAACATCGTCATGTATTAAGATCGACATCAGTCAGAGTAAAAAGGCCGATGATAGGAGAGGAAATGTTGCGACTACATGCAGGCCGGCATCGGTCTTAACAACAGCGACATGGTAGTTGATTGTAACCGCCATCATGCGCTGTGGGGTATTCATGCCGTGTGCATGCTGCCATGGAACGATGATGGAGAAAACATCATTTTGATGAGCCGGTGTTGCAAAAAAAATATTGACCGATTTATGCATCGTCGGTAAGGTGTCGTCGCTTTACCAGTTTGTGCGAATTAGCGAGTTAATCGTGGAGACATTGATTCCCGAACAACATTATAATATTTAATATTTGATGACAGAAAAAATCATTTGTCACTAGCCATTATATGATATTTAATATTTGATAACTCATGAAATGGCTAAACATCATACAATAATCAATTATTTTTCAATTAATATGGAAATTAATGACATGTTAAAACCCACAAGACTACACATATATTACAAATATATGTGAACAATGCTGGACAATCGTAGATATTTTAAGAATTTCCTAGACATATGTAACGTCGGTCTTTGTTCGATTCCATATCGTAAGGGCCGATTAATTTTGACCGAATTCGCACATTCAAAGTGTGTTATTAAGAAAACGTAATTATTGTCCACAATCAGCCCTAATCTAAGCCCTTTTTTCTCACTTCTTACAAACATGGCATTATCTTGGCAACCTACATAACATGTAACACAATCAGCATACTTCATGAAAATATTCAATCTTTGTTCCATGATAAAAGGAACACATACAAAATCACTAATAAATTGATAAATGAACATGGAATGGATGGAAAACTACCTCAATTAATTTGAACCCGGAGATGCTCCATCCTCGGATACTTATTGATGTTTGAGACAAGCAATTCAATTGAGCACATTAATTGTTGTAATGGTGTGAATGGAAAGGATCATGTGAACAGAGATGATCCATCCCCCATTTTTTGCATAACCTAATTGCGACAGATAGTCTAACCCGGACGAAGTAATACAATTTTATGCAAACTTGGGAAAATTCGTGACAGTGATAAGGTAACCAATACAAATGGAATTACCGTGATTGTTAGTAAATTCATGATAAATGTTGTGTTAGGGTGTCCCCTGGATAGACCTTCATTTTTTATGTCTTAATATCCTAGATGACCCTTATAAGATTTTCCATTAACAATCTTGGCCAGCTAAGATGGATTCCTAACCACTGTCTTGTAGCAATGGGGTGTAAGTATTTCAGGTTATAGGGTGACAAGGTTGGGAAAGCGAAGAAATATGATCTTTTCGTGTTGACCGTGGAGCAATGGATTATTTTGAGTGGGTTTCCATCCATGTCCTTTCATCAAGGGGGAATGTGTGTGAGCACACCAGTAGAAGCCTTATGATATTCTAATATATTATGGAAAACAAACCGCTGAATCCCAGGTTCACAATATTTTCCTACATGAACAAAATCGCTATCACAGCAAAGAAGGAATTATGGGTGTTTGGTCACAAGGAGGATAAAAGAGCATGTTGTTTTACCCATAGACCGCCCATTGCATCTTGAATAATACGATTAGAAATGGCTTGACCTGAAATGACAAGAATTGGATACAAATAAAAACATATACAAGGTGAAGTTTGTTCCGAGGCAGTAGCGAGAGATGCAGCAGCAGTTAGAGGTTCAAAGAGGTCAAGAGATTTGGAGATCGGTACATCGTCATATGCATGTATTAATTCATTATTCGTTGTTTGTATGTTTAAAATTTTCAATCTTGTGGTGTTTGTCTATAGTATCCGAGAAAGGATTTGTGCAGAAGTGGAAAAAGATGTTTTCGCGAATCAATAGCCAATGGGAAGCCATTGGAGGGAGGTGAAGGAATTGAGGGCCAGGCAAGAAACTTAACTTCGAGAGAAAGGGATTGAGATTGGTTTAAGTGAAGGCAAAGAGGAGATGGATATTGGACATGTCTCTTCAGCTAGTGGTCACGAAGAGGGAGAAGACGAGGAAGTTGTCACATTGTATATTTGTGCTCCCTAAAATGTCATTGTTACATATCCAAGTAGTTGTGAAAATGTTAAACAATTTTATTTAATTTGAGGTTGATGATGGAATTTTAATGTCACATTATAGGTTGCGTTGATGTTACATTATGTGGTCAAATATGACAAATATATATAAGTCAATAGAATTAGTATAAAGTTTAGCGTGATTTTGAGTTACCATGTTTAGTAAAGGTAACCACTTAATCTATCAAATGGAAGAAGGAAATTTTTTACAGTTGCGGTTCCAAAATTGGATCTTTGAAACAGGGATGAGATGAACTATCTTCAGTAATGTTCCTTAATCAGAATAGATGTGTTATTGAGTTCGAAACTCTTTTCAGAATTGACACTGGCCAAATTAAGATCCCCAAAATTAATAATTAAAATCAGTCTGAAATGTTTTCAGATTTTAGAAGCTAAAAAATTATATATAAATACACTGCCTAGGAACCTTTCGAGTTTGAAATTGATTGTGTGTGATAAACTGTAGCTGTATTTGAGGCACACACTCTCTTTCGAACTCTTTCAAAATTTCCTATCCCTTTAATCAGGGACACCTGTCACATCAATTTTTATACTAAGAGAGTAGCATCAACCCCTGTTTCTTGTGGTAGAACTGCTACACGAAAAAAATAAACTGCACGGGAAAGATATTGACACCAATTTTTGATGCTACGAGTTTCGTGTCTCCTCCAGCCTCTGAAAAGTACAATTCTTCATTAGAAAATTCCAAGTTACTGTATTTGTATGCCCTTGAACTGAATGATGCCATAACGCTAGGGCTGAGTAATATTGTGTCTCTATTTGAATTCCAAAGTTTTTCAGAACACTTTGCCACTAAGGATGCAACGCACTTTGCCAAAGTGAGTCAATTTTATGCCAACAAGGCACCGGTAAAATGGAGGGTCATTCTATAGTATGGTCAATGGTATACGGTTTGACGTTGATCCAATGAAGATAAATAATTTTCTAGGTTTCCCATACAAGAGCCTTCAGGACTGTCATCCGCGGTATCTGATGGTCCTTTGAAGATATATCAACGTTCAAACTGGCTCGTACATGTTGATCCTCCTTGTTGAATCCTACCCATCTAGCCCAATTATAATTTAGTAGATCTGTATTCGATCGTGGCTCTAGCGAGACTTATAATCTCAAGTATTTGGCAATAGAGCATATAATTGGATACAAGATGGTAGCACATAATTTTGTGCCATAATGAGGTCACATCAGTGAGCTCACAGTCACCACTATTATGTTGTTCTACTATTTAATGAAGAAGGTGAAGATTAATCCCGGCTACACCATTATGCAACAAATGTTGGCATCTAATGTGCATTCGAAGAACAAGGCTATCAAGATACAACACAGGTCCCACATTTCCAAATACCTGAAGTCGAATAACACGTTTAAAATTAGGAGTCATGAATTGCATGATAAATAGTACTAGCAGAAGCTCTTTGATAATAAGAAGTGGAAACTCATCGATAGGATATGGTCGCACAGGGTTTCCGGGTGAAATACCAAGAGAGGGCGCACACATGAAGGTGGTCCTTTATTTCATTAAATCTATTATTGACATTTTCTGTATGTTTTTATTGTAAATTGATTCTCCCACTGTAGGTGAAGAGGAAGACACCTCATTCATGGTGGACATGTACAAACATATATGAAAGGAAATGTGAAGAAGATAATATGGTTGAGTAAGACTACTCATGATACCAAAAAGATTGTCAAACCAACCAGGCATGCGGAAAGACATTAGGAAGGATTACAATCTAGGAAATACAATTAGATTTGTGACTCTTAATTATTAATAATGTTGCCTATTGCGAAATTATGTCTTGTAAAGAATTATTTGTGAGGGTGATATTTTGCAAACATTGTTATTTGCTAAACTCGTAACCTATTCTTCTACACAACTTCAACTTATGATTAGGTTTATCCCCATCTCCTTCGTTGGGTACCAAAGTTTTATTTACCTTATTATCCTAGTGCACTTTCGAGTTCGGGACTACTTTTGCACATGACCAAAGAATTTGACACCATAACTTCCGTATTTAATCACATGATCATGTTCCAAACTGTGAACGATCCTTTTATATATATATATATATATAACTATCTAATTCTACATGATTTGATCAAAATAATATTTTTATGATAACAGAATGACCATCAAAATGCTTTATTTCAGTGTATAATGCCTTTCCGCTCTCTGAACAGTAATCACTATCATCATATAACGGCAGTTAAATTGAAATTGCCACTCTTAGCATACTTAAGACAACGGTCTAATTAGAATTAATGTCGAATCATTGCACGTAGCCGTCCTTCTGTCTTTTTTCAATTCTACACTTTTTTACGAGGTCGGAACATATAATAGATGATGGTTCTGAGCTGACTTACAAAAAAATCCTGCTCCTTGGCATTATTAATGGCCCTTTTCGCTCTAGAATTTAATTTAAAAAGAGCAAAGTGCAGATATAACCCTATATAATTGACGAAAATGCAGATATAACCCTGCTATTTTTGAAAGTGCAAATA
>JAULKJ010000009.1:3975223-3987786 GCA_032355405.1 Rubia balearica
GAAATCTCATTTTCGAAATTAATTTCAATTTGTAAAATTTATTTTTTGAACCATAATTAAACAAAAGAAACACACATTTTTTAAAAGAATGTAATTTTGATTTTTAAAAAGTTGCGTGAAATTTTTTTTGCATAGAAATTGCAATGAATTTTTTTTTGCAATTCCAAGGAATTGCAATGAAAACAAATTGCTTGGCCAAAATTTGCGTGAAAGCATGGCAGGAAGGGGACCAATCCCCACGTGATTTCTGCTTTTGGCAGAATTGGGATTGGTTCCCATTTTCTTATCCGGGCCCACGGTTCTCATCACTTGGGACAACTTTCAACCTCCCACTGTGGATATAAATTGTCCCTACTTGGCCCCAATTTTTAATTCAACCCACTCTAAAACCTCCACTATACATGCTCTTAAGGATATAGGCCGAATTTGATGGCCGAATTGGCACTGAATTATACAGTTGGTTGCCTCCCTACTAATCAATTGGAAAACAACTCAACCTTCTTGAGCTAGCTCCAACACCATCAAATTCGCTCAAAATCACATTCCATCCTAGGTTTGATCAGGCTCAAGTTCGACTCACTGTCTTCTTAAGCTGGCTTGGACTCAGCCTCAAGTTCAATCAAATGCACGTTCGGACCAGCTTGTCAGGAACCCGAACCTGATGTCCGCCCTAGATTAACTTGCAGTGAGAGATGAGGAAGTGGTGCCATCATCCACTAGTAATATGACAGTAGTTGCATTTGTTATGGAGCAAAGAGACCTTCGAATTACTGCTTACCCATCATTTTCACAATTTAGCAGGGGAGATACTGAAAGTATGCCCATCACCTCTACGAAGATACCAAAATCTGTAAGAGGGTCACCAGCCAACAAGCTCAGCTCAGGCTCCATGAAAGCTCGTTATCTAGCTAATGTAACATTTTAAGCTCACCTCGTCAAGAGCAGAAAGAACATGATTATCTTTTATTACATGGTGCGTGTACTAAAAAATGGAGGTACTTGTAGTTCCTAAACGTATGTGTTAGGTGTCTGTTAGAACTGGACCTTAACGTGCCCATTGAAGAGAAAATAGAAATCCATAACTGTTCATGATGAGCAGCTTGCTTCACTCCTCAGACACCTTGAAAAATGTATATGAAAGAATCAAGTTGTTGATACCGTCCATTCTAGGATCTGTTTCGAACTCAGGGTCTATGTAAAAGAAGACCTACAAGAGCAAGTTAAGACAATAAATCAGATGGAAAAGATTAAGATGCTCATTATCAAAATGATGGGAAACGCAAACATCGGCTTACTGGCATGTCAATCTGCTCCCCAGGAAGCAATCGCTGTTCCTCAAAACAAAAGCATTGTATTTTGTTGAAATAAACTGCTGCCTGAAAGGAGAAATATCAATAGCGATTACTCACAATTCAACAAGAAAATATCAATTGTGATTACGCACAATTTATGAAGAGTACACAGTACACACTTGTCTATAGCTTTAATCACCTTTTTTCATATGGGACCCTAAAATACCATATCCCCAATACTAATTTTGCATTTTAGTTATTTTAAATGTGCTTTGCATTACATCTGTGTGTGTATTTTAACAATTTGTATAATTATAAGAAATGCTCAAATATAACATATATAATGCACCTTTGCAAAAAGCACAAACACGTTACACGAAATACACAATTAAGTGGTTTAAAATGTATATTTATTAATGGGGATACCATGCCTCATGGTATCCCTGGGAAATGGTATAATTTGCCTCAAATCACACCCGGCGCATAAATGCTGATTGGAAGTCTCGCCTTTATCTATATACCAGAGTTCTTGAAGACATCGGAAGTTATGAAACGAGATTACTAAACTGCTGTAATAATGAGGAGTTTTATATCATCGTGCAAGGGATATAAAAAGATTCTAGAAGGATTAAAGGAATTGTAGAGTTATCGAAGGAAGCAAATACATATCCAGAACCTCCAAAAAGCAAACTTATATGGTCTAGTATATCATGACTAGCCCGTAATCTTATATCTAGAAATTGTTTTCGAGAAAATGACAGATTTGGTACCCACTTTTAGGTGAAATTACAGGTTCCGTTCCTCTTTTTGCAACTTGTTCCCAAAACGTTCCCACATTATAATGAAATGTTCTCAATTTATTCTCATATACTATTAGCTGGTTCGACCCTTCTAATGATGATAGTGTCGCTATTGGGAAGCAAGGAACATGGAAAATGAGGACGATAGAAGAAACAATGAGTATAATTGGATTGGTGGCATTCGGAACATGGTGGAGGCAGGAGAGAAAAACCGGAAAAAGAGGAAATTGAAGAATTTTTTTTAATTTAACCTCAAAAGTTGATAAACTATAATTTTTTTAATCTCGGTAACTGTGACGGGTCTGTTAACTTAATTTAAAAAATTATGTGCAATTAAGGAACCAATTGAGAACATTTCGTAATAATCTGGAAACCTTTTTGGAACATGGTGCAAACTGAGGAACAAAACCTGTAATTTAACCTAAAAGTGGGCACCTATACTGTCATTTTCTCAATTGTTTTCATGGTCATGCAGCATTTCGTTGATTTAGGTCAAACTTTTGCTGTATCAAGTTTTATTTGAATTATGATGAAACTAACAACCTAAAACAGATTTTATAAGTGTACACTGGTCGTTGCAAGAAAAACTAATCAAAATCAGCATACACACCTTCATGGGAGTGACATTGTAGGTTGATACACCAGTTATTGGAGTTGAACTTTGATTCTCAGCAGTGTAAAAGGCAAGTGCACTCTCCCCTGGCTTCACCCTTACCTGCAGTAGATACAGAAAGTATTAATGCTATAAAATGAACACCATTAGTTCAGAATAATTTGCATTTGCAGTACAAACACATTGCATCAGCCATGTTAGAGAAATTAGATACTAGGATACCTCTCTTTGTGTAGGAATGAATTTCCAAGGCATTCCATCAGCCACATCAGCATTGAATTGTACAACAATCTCTCTGTTAGCATAATATATAGCTCATTTAGATGTAAACGGAGACTCCAAAAATCTAAAACTGACGTAATTACTGAACTTGCGAATTTTCTCAAGCTAGTGAATAAGGGACTTTTGAGACCTTCACAAACTCTTCACACCCCAAAAATAAATGGAGGAACAATCAATCATAGGTGCATCATGTCACCAAAAGTTCACACCAAGAAGCAACCATCTTACAGAACTAACCCTACAATATGGTGTTCATAAGCACTCAACCATCTAGACTTTATGATGCCAACCTACACCTGCATTAAAGGCTTGTCCATGAACACTAGTCTTGTTCATTTAACATGTTGTCTCCGCATGAAAGGAAGTGTTTATTTTGTATTCGAACAGTTTCATCTTGTGACAACTAAACCAATCAAATTTAACTCTAGAGAAAAGACACTGAAAAAAGCTTAAAGCTAAATAATAAAAAGTTGACTGAATTATCGTGAGATAGGGAAGCAAAGAAAAATATGCACACAATTTATAAGGTAAACACAACACCTCTTAGTGACTGTTCCATCTTTCGCATGGCGGGCAATTTTCTCTTCAACACTCTATAAGATAAGATTAAAAAAACAAGTCTTTAAAAGACCATTTGCATGTATATTATGCTAAAATTGAATAAAAATATATGATACCTCTAGCCGCTGAACAGTACCCCCATAACCGGTAGCTTGACAGAATCTTCTGTACAAAGGAACTGCAGCATAACTCAATCCTACCATACCAAAAACCAAGGCTGTCAAGTAAAAGAGCATCTTCCGCGATTTCTGCTCCATGCTAGCATGAGTTGCATAATGGTGCTGAAAGTTGAGCACACTACAAGACCTCGCAATACTCTGGCTATCGAATTCTGAAAAAATTCCTCCACATCTACTGAAGTTCACGCTATTCTTAACCTTGGGTTTTGACAACAACCCGAAGAACCCGTATTTCCTAGAACTACTAGTGCCAATATGATTACATCTTGCAACAAAGATTCCAGCATAGTCCCTGGAAACAGAAGGTGCGTGGAAAAGGGTATTGTTAAGGTAAGGGTGGAAATGTTTTCTTCTGGCGAGCCTTGACAGTGACATTTTTCTATTGGCTGAACTGAAGCTACAGAATACTAATTCGCATGAAACAACACTTGAATCGACAATAGATTCACCAAATTGCACAAAATTATCTGTGTCTAAAACGCACAAATGCAAAAGATTCAATCTTTGAGGAGATAATCACGTGTGAGCCGGAATGGTAAATGAATACGTTTGCATCTTAGACAGTCAGACCTAGCTTAATCTGACATGATCGATGTACGAGGCGCATTCATGGTTCAATGCAATCTCAGTCAAAACAAATAATGTAAGTGCGATTGAATGCTGAACAATGAAAAACCGGAGCTTTTCCTGCTCATTAATGGCAGAGGCGTACCTTGCACTTGCAGATATTTTACAGTTACAGATGGAATTTGCTAATGTCGGGCGGACGAGCTGCATTCAAACCGCAACGTAACAAAACTAGCGCCTCGGAAATTTGTTGGGCCGGATGGAGCATCCAATTATTCGGGACGGTTTGGCACTGAGCAATTAGTTGGGCCGATTTGGTATTGGGCTAATATTCAATATTTTCGCTGACAGGGGAATGTCAGCTCATTGGATTTTAGCCTAATCTTTTGGTTGGCTTCATATTTTCTGGGGTGTACCACGAAAAAGTATTGTGAAAGACCATCTCTTCATAAGTTTGTTGAAAGATTGAGTTTAATTAAATAATAAAAAGGTAAGAGATTTTAGTTACAATATTATTATGTAATGTGTAGTAGTTATAAAGTTTATGACTCAATTGGTACACTCCAAAAATTTTATCTTCAATTCTGCTAATTTACAGTTTAAATCTTGGTCTTTTTTATAAGTTATGGAAAGACCGCCTCTCAAGATACGGACTCGTGTACCACATATGACAATTGAAAGCCTCTCATATAGTTAATTGAATCCGTAAAATACATTATGGAAAGACCAATATTTAAACTGCAAATTAGAAAAAATCAAGATACAAATATTCAGTTGTATTAAACTAGTCATAAACTTATAACTAATGCACGTTGCATAATAAATTTATATTGCAACTAAAATCTTTTATCTTTCTGTAATTCTAATTCAACCCGTTTTTCCATATGTCTATCAAAATGCAGTATTTTCTAAGATTTTGCCTAGTTAATTTCATAAAATTAGAGATCCTAAATTTTCGAGAAAATCTTAACTCCAGATTTATTTGTATCTAGTATAATAATAAACTACCGTATGTATTAATTAAGTATTCGTCTAATACTATAAAAACGATAGTGTTGATACATATAATGTGTAACAAAATTTTTTTTTGAAAGATTACATGCAAGTAACCAAAATACACATTAACATCCTAATCTATGCCCTAAAGAAGAGATACCATCATTAAATACATTGAAACTCAATCCATTTGAATTAATGAATAGTTAGGGACGTCATCCTGAGAACACACTCAAACGCTGCACCACCAACGAACCGTTGTCACCAAAATCGGAAACACCACAATCTCACCATCATCGACCACTTGCAGGTTGGAAAACCACAGCAGGGATCACCGACAAGGTCCCATGATGCTAGGTAATCTCCATCAAAAAATTGTTCTAATATTCACAATTCTTGATGGAGGGTGTTTTGAACCTCGTACCTCTCAGTTATAAAGAGTGTGACTTACCACTAAACCAAGCTCAATTCACTATAATGTGTAACAATTAGTATACGGTACCACGGGATAACAAACCTTATGGTATCCCCACTAATAGCAATAGTAACAAAACATTAGTAGTTTACTATTCATTATTTTAGGAGATATTGTAGGGATATTTATGATCATGTATTTGAATTAAAATAGTACACCAAAGGATACAATAAGCACAGTATCACTAGGGTACAATATAATTTACGAATGTGTAAAATATAAGTATTCAATTATCGTCAATCTTCAGTCTGTGATGTTGCTTCAATGACCTCTTAAATTGTCTGTTCCATTCACCTTTAGCACATGCACTTAGATATTCAGTTAGGTCATGTCCAATTGAACTTATTTGGTGTTGAGTTTTTTTAAAAGAAACTTTGCATCATTAATGTTGTGGAAGGGTTACAAAACTTGGAGTCGTGCTCCAGGATAAAAAAAATCTGAAAGACTTGATTTAAGAAATTGTGCCAAATTATGGGCTACCAGATTTTCCTATCTGGGCATCCATTTTATAATTTGATTTTGTACAATAGTTAGCCCGAATTTAATGTCTTCTATAAGTAGACCAAAATCTGATCTATTTTTATCTAAATTGTTGACAGCGTGAATGACTACTTGCACATCTCCCATGGTTATATGTCGGGGTAGATTATGGGTATCACAACCCTTTAAGACAGCAGTTAAAGTCAACGCTTCTGCAATTTTTGCAGAGTATGACCATTTTAGCCTTATGGACTCCTTGTAAAGCCATGTTTTTTCTCCTGATTGAACAAACCATCCAGATATGTAAGCCTTGAATTTGTAGCCGCATCAAAATACAATGCTCTTCCTGATGCAGGTTTTTCACGTGCTTGTCCCGCTTCATTTTTGTCATCCTCTATCATAGCAGTGGGATAGTTTGTTTGACCTCCTTTAATGTTCTCTATCTGTTTTAGCGCTTGGTGGACAGCTTGAGAAGGCATCAAGCATGAAGTAACTTATTTTTATGATACTATAATTGGTTGACTAATATGGAAATTAAAGACATCATGTCTTTGTCTACTTCCATGATTAGGTCTATAGTCCATAGAATCCTGATTTGTTGCTGATATTTATAGATCTGGTGTGTAAATCCGCAGCAGACCAAACTTGATGAGCTATAAGGCAATGGAAGAAAATGTGTTCAACTGATACATCATCAAAGGTACAAGTAAATCATGACTGCTCCGATGGACATTTTCGTTGTATGAGTGCAGATATTGTTGGTAGTTGGTATTTGCATATTCGCCACAGGAAGTGTCTGATTCTTGGTGGTACTGTTAACCTCCATATTGTCTTCCAATGTCGGGATGGTCCATTAATGTTGCTTGCCATAGATCCCGCATCATTCAAACATGCCAATTTAATAGATATCTGGTATCTTGATCTCACCGAGTACTTTCCGTCCACTATTAGTTGCCATGTCTAAACGTTTCATATTGATTTTGTGGCCTCAACATTGAAAGAATTAATTCTGCTTCTTCGCTGAAGATTCCTCTAATAATTTTGAGTTCCACCTCGTTCCATTTTCTTCCATGAGACTGTTAACTATAGTATTTTCCGAGTAGTCCAGTGGACGGAATGTTGGCTAGGTTTGGTTTTGTCTTGGTAGCCACATATCAGATTTTACTCTTGTGGTTTCACCATTGCCTACTCTTTGCCTTATCCCATTTAGCAATAGATTACGACCCTCAATAATTGATCGCTTTGCATATGAGGGGCGATAACCAAGTGTTGCTTCTATCAATGACGTTCTTGGATAGTATTTAGCTTTCAACAGCTTTGATATGGAAGATGTCGGGTTTGTTAGTAACCTCCAAACTTGTTTCCCTAGCATTGACAGGTTTAAATGGTTTAAGTCTATGAAGTCCAAACCCCCGTTCCTTTTGGGGTACACATATTAAGCCATTTTCCCAGTGTATTTTCCTTTTAGCATCAGTGCTGCCCCACCAGTATTTTGCATACGATTGATGAATACTCTCGGTAAGCGTCTCTGGTACTTTGAAGCAGGACATTGTGTATGTTGGCATGGCTTGTAAAAAACCACTTTAATCATCACTTCCTTTCCCCCTTTAGATAACTGCTTATGCTCCCAGCCTTGGAATTTTTTCCAGATCTTTATTTTTATGCTTTCAACCGACGATGATTTTGATCTCCCAAAAGTAGTCGGTAATCCTAAGTATTTTTCTGTTCCCTCTGTTTCGATCATACCCATAATGTTTAGAATGTTATTTCTTGTATCTCTGTCTACATTAGGGCTGGAGGAAATAGATGGTTTGTCAGAGTTTACTCTTTAGCTAGATACTTTCTCATACTCTACCAGAATATGTTTCAAATGTGTTGCTTCAGTTGATGTAGCTTCTCCAAATATTAGTGTGTCGTCAGCCAAAAAAATGAGGGAGAATAGGTACTGATCGGTCTATCCTTATGCCTGAAATATGTTTTGTCCTTAATTTTTCCTGAAGCATATTCGATAACACCTCCCCGCATATAATAAACAGATAAGGGGATAGTGGATCTCATTGTCTTATTCCTCTTGTCGATTTGATTCTTCCAAATCTTTTTCCATTTAGCATGAAGGAGGAATCAACTGAGGTTATGCATCTCTGAATGAGATTTATAAACTTCGGTTGAAAGCCCATATTCTGGAAGACTTTTAGCAAGAATGACCATATAACCCTGTCAAACACTTTACTCATATCTAGCTTGATAGACATATATCCCTTTTTACCAGTTGTCCTTCCTTTAATATAGTGGTGCACTTCATGAGCAGCTGATATATTGTCTGATACGAGTCTGTTCGGTATGAAGGCACTTTGTGATTCTGAAATAACATTTCCAATAATTTTCCTTAGCCTATTAGAAATGTATTTTGAGATAATGCGATGGATAACATTGCAAAGACTGATCGATCTGGAATGCGTTACTTCAGTGGCTTTTAAACCTTTGGGATTAGAACCACTGTTGTACTATTGATTGAGTTCATCGTTTTCTCATTATTCAAGAACTGCAAAGCTGAGGAAGAGACCTTCTGTCCCAATATGTGTTGGAAGAACGATGGTGGCATGTCATCTGGCCCAGGTGCTTTATTAGGGCCATTTGCTTTAGTGCTTGAAACACTTCCGTCGGTGAGCACTGCCTACAGAGGATTTCATTCATTTGAGCTGTTGGTTGGATTCCTGAAATCGATTGGTTGATATCCTCAAATTATGGGTTATTAGATGTGAACGGAGTCTGACAATGGGGGAGAACTATATTTTCCATTTCATCCTCTTGTGTGCACCATCTTCCCTGATTATCTGGTAGCCCATGGATAGTGTTCCTCATTTTCCTTTTATTTGCAAAAGAATTGAAGAAACCCGTATGCTTGTCTCCCTTCTGGATCCAATGTTGTTTGGCTCTTTGTTTCCACTTCATCTCTTCCATTTCATCTCTTCCATATCCAAAATTTTCTCCATTTCCAATTTTAGATTTGAGATCTTTATTTAGGATTATGTAGTTTTGAAACCAGATTGAAAGATTTTGGATTTGTTTGGATAAGAACTTTGTTTTTCTTTCATTGTTGTGGAATTCCTTATAAGCCCAAGATTGTAATTTCGAAGCACAATTTTGATTTTTTTGGAAGATCCGTTTCCAATTGATTGTCCTTCCAGCTATTTCTTGCCATTTGTTCACATGCTGGTCATTGCATCCAAAAGTTCTCAAAACAGAATTGACGTTTATATCTTGCACCCTGATTGGAAGGTTGATTTGTTTTTTATTTCCAAAAAAATGGGCGTATGATCAAATTGATGACTGAACAAATGTTTGATTTGAGAGGTCGGGTAAAGATGAATCGAGTTTTGTGTTTCAACAACTTGATTCAGTCTTGCTCTAACTGTGTTTTGGTTCCTCCAATTACTACTCCAAGTAAATTTAGATCCGCAGTAGCCCAATTTTTTTAAATTGCAGTCATGAAGTGCATTTTTGAATGTCTCAATTTACCATTCCACCCTTCTATTAATGCTTTCGAGTTCGTGTTGATGTAGAATCTCATTAAAATCACCTATACAGAGCCAAGGCAGTGTTGACGTTGCACTTAAGTTTGGCAAATTTTCCCAAAATTGTCTACGCTTACTCGTATCCGGTTCCCCATAGGTACCTGTGCAACGCCAAATAGATAGTGTAATCGGATCTTTAACAGTGAAATAAATAAAATTAAAAGAATTCGACAAAATCGAAACAACGATATCTTTATTCCAAAGTAAAGCAAGACCTCCTGAATTTCCATTGGAATCCACAAAAAATTCATGAAAATCCAATTGGTCTTTTAATTTTGAAATAACAAAAGAAGAACATTTTGTCTCACAAAGAAAAATAAAACGAGGTTTACATTTGCGAGCAAGGCTTTTTAAATTTCTAACTACTCGAGAATTGGACATTCCTTGGCAATTCCAACTAAGGCAATTCATTGATCTCGGTGGAAATGACTTTTTCCAGTCTCCGCCGCTGGTCCATGTGTGGAGGATCCCACGCTGAAAGTCAATCCAGAAGGAAAGAGGAAATCAGCCTGCACTTTATCTTTTTTTCTTCACCACTGCTTAGCTCTTCCAGTTGATCACATTTTTGTTTTGCTTCTAGTGTAGCAACAGGGCCTACTTCTTCAGAAATTGGGCCTCTCTTCCCTTTTCGGCCCAATTTCTTGAAATAGCCTTTCTTCGCCACCAAATTTTTCACATTTTTGTGGGCGCCATTTATTAACCCTACATCAAAGTCTGCGCCGCCTGTCTTCAGCCCTGCATCGGATAAGAAATACTACCTCCGTCCCCATATACACTTCTTGATTGTTTTTTCACAGCTTTCAAAGAGCATGTTTGACCGTATATATTTCTAGTTGTACACAATAATATTGCATAAAAATTTAATATTTAGAAAATAGATGTTAAGATAAATCTAACGATATGTCACATGATATATTTATTATTTATATATTAATTTATATAGGGTCAAAGTTTTTAAAGTTTGACTCTGAAAAAGCAAATAGAAAATTTAAAGTGAGACATAGGGAGTATAGCAGTATCATATTTCTGAAATTCATAAAACTCGGAGACGTAAAGATGCTAACACTTTTAAATTTAACTTTTTCTTGTATAGCTGCTTATCTTTGCCCCTCATTCAGCAATAGAACAAACTGATACAGTTGATGTGCCAACTGGAACTAGTGTGCTCAATAGAAGTCAATTTGTGTCTTGGAGTTAGATTGCATCATGCTCTCATATTTTTTTTTACCTATTGAGATATGGATAAAACAAGTTGCGTGTAAAATGATTCCGAATTAAATGACTGTTTCAAAACTATGAGTTGGACAAGTTGAGAAATAGTTAATTAGACCAACAAATTTACCTAGTTTTAGTTGAGATTTAAAAATAAAGTTAAAAAGTAAATTTTTAAAAAATACAAAAAATCTCCAATTTATATTTTGAAAACTTCAAAAATAAAATTAATTTTTAAATTACAAGTAATTTTAAATTTACATGTCAATCCATATGAGTTGACATGTTTAAATTCATAAATTAAGTAATTTTCTTTGTTAATTTGTAGTTGAAGATTGGGCTAAAGGCCAGCAACCTCTGGTTCTTGGGCTAGGTATACACCACAAATAAAAATAAATCCATAACACTCAGATCAACTAACATTAGAGGGAGAAGCAGTCGAGCGAAATCCTCCGTGTTCACTTGCTGAGTGGAAACCTCAATGTTCGCATTGGCCTCAGGGTTAGAAGAGGGCTTAAGATCACGAAAAGCAAATGGAAGATCATCAAAATAATCCACTTCACACTTCTCCAACTCAAACACAGAGGGAAAAGAAGAAAGACTAGCGAGGTATGATAGCAAGGCATGAGAATGACTACCATTAGAAATGCTACTAATGAAACCATCATTCAGCACATCCTTTTGTTGCTCCAATACTGCCTCAAACCTAGCCAGTTGAGGAAATTTCTTAACTTTCAAAGTAGCATTAAGCTCTCGCAGTTCGACTAGAGTTTTGCAGCAACCAACGTTGCGAGCTGAGGTAGAAACTTCCTCAAATAAATTGAAGAAAGACTTCGCTTCAACGAGCCGATCAATAAGGACTTGAGGGTACCTAGGTGAAGCAGGACCATTAGTCCGCATCTCCTCCTGCTCGGGAGAAGCTTATTGGTTTCCTTCTTGACGGCTCGTGCATGATCCTCAACAGTTCGTGCACGCTCTTCAGCAGCTTCAAGTGAGACCATCATAGCTGCACATTTCTCCTCATTAGCCTAACATTTTTCTAGGAGCGAACCATTTTCCTTAGCGAACTTCGCAACTCGCTCGCTAACAAGCTGAAACTTTCACCAACCTTATGACATTTCAATAAAAATACACAAGAAAATATAACAGTTACATAATACAGGAACACCAAATTAAACCAAATGTAATTTTAAAACTTTTAACAAACATACCACGGGCATTGTCTCATGGAGCAAAAGTTTAGACAGATTAGCAGGAATAGGTCCTTCTATAATCAAGTTATGGCTTCGTAGTGGAAGTTTAGGACGATAATGGCTAGTACGCCTCCTCTTCTTAGGGGGCTCCAAGGCGCTTGACGATCCACAACTTTGCTCCTGCCTCCTCCTTCTTCTGGATGTATCAGTAGCAATGTCAACATCTACCTCTCCCCCTTCAATGGCTGCAGCTTCAGTAGTTACTAATTGAGAATTTTCTTTGGCAATATTCTCTTGTAGAACTTCATTTTCAATGGCATTGTTTGTTTGGATGGGAG
>JAULKJ010000009.1:4023266-4033992 GCA_032355405.1 Rubia balearica
TATAAAATTTATAACCCGGTTCATGCAACCCGAAAATTTTATCTTGATTTCTTCTAATTTACACTTTAAACCTTAGTCTTTCCATGACTTATGGAAAGACCGTCTTTCAAGAGACGGACTCTTTATTTTGTTAGGTAAATTTATTTGAATTAATTATTAAAGGTATAATTAATGACTAGGATAGAGAGAATTATGTGAGTCCATGAAGTGGTTTTCACTTTTCACTATTGTGGAAAAAAAATGAAGTGTTTAGTTGTTGTTTGAATTACTATGTGGAGGAGAGAAATTGAATATTTAATGAATGAAAATAAGTGTGAGTTGAGAGTGACGTACGTAGTCCAACAATTTTCCGATTTCCACCTGTAAGTAGGATATGCACACCGCACAGGACACGAGAATAGACTCTAATAAGCCGCTTGCGCCACCGTCCGTTCGTAAAAGCGGTCTCGGATTCAAAGTTTTCGGTTTAAGGTACTTGAAACAGCTAGTTTTATACAGATTTTGTTAATTCGATTCAGTTAATGCCGCACCGCACGTTCTTAAAAGTTTAGGTTTTACTATTAGGTCTAGTCGAGTTGGGATATGATTTGTGCAATTTGTATTTGTGTGAAACCCTGTTCGATGATTTATAGTGTCTACTACAATTTTAATTGCACAGTATGCATCACTGCATCAGCTGTTTTTTACGGCGCTTATTTTAAGAAATTAGGTTATCGATTTTTTTTTTTTGGAATTAGTGTCACGGTTTAGTAACTGGTTGTCTGTTTTTGACCAGAGTCTAGGAAGATGGATGGCGATCAAGGAATGGAGTATTTTGAGGGTACAGAATATTTCGATGATCGTAGAGGAAAACGAACCCAGACAAAAGATGATGCGTTGTATGGAGTATTTGCTGGGGAAAGTAGTGATTCTGATTACGAGGGTTCAGGATCTAAAAAGAAGAGAAGGAAGAATAGAGATCTTATTGGCAAGGCTGACTTTACAAAGCCTGTTCATTTTGTTTCCACTGGTGTGCCTAGCCAAGTGATTGATGAAAAACCCAAGGAAGAGGAACAGTTGGACGACGAGGACTCTGATAAAATGCCATCTGGGCTTGGTTTTGGCGCGGTCAGAACTGGCTTGGGGGAGGTTGGTAGTTCCAAGAATGAGAAAGATGAGTTTTTGCCTAGCGCGTTTGGGAAAAGAATCAAAGAAGGAGCTGAATTACGGCGTGTAAAAGAGAAAGAGAAGTCAATGCAAGCAAGAAAGTCCTCCCAAGTGGGAAGGAAGGATCCTGAGTCTGGTGATGTAGGTACATTCGAGAAGCATACCAAAGGAATTGGTCTGAAATTATTGGAAAAGATGGGTTATCGAGGAGGGGGCTTGGGTAAGAATGCGCAAGGTATTGTGGCTCCTGTTGAGGCTGAGCTGCGGCCTAAGAAAGAGGGGCTGGGCTTTAATACCAAGCCAACTCTGAAGAAGAGGCAAGAAGAAATTCCGGTAGCACGTGCTCTGCAGCAGCAGCCTGCTGAAGGTCCATCAAAGGAGAAACTTTGGTCCAAGAAAGCTCAACTTAAGAAGGCTTATATTACAGCCGATGAGCTGTTGCAAAAGAAGCAAGAGCAGAATCTTGAACGTGTGCAGAAAGTCTTCGACATGAGGGGTCCTCAAGTTCGGGTTCTGACGAACTTGGAAAATCTGAATGCTGAGGCTGTAGCAAGAGAGAATGATGTGCCCATGCCTGAACTTCAGCACAATGTGAAACTGATTATGGATCTAGTTGAGCTTGACATCCAGAAAATTGGCCGAGATTTGACAAATGAGAGGGAGACCTTCGCGAGTTTACAGCGTGAGAAAGATAAAATTCAGAGTGATTTGTCCAAGCAGGAAATACAGCTTAACAACATGCAAAAAATAGCTAGCATAATGAAGCGCATAGGCGAGGAGAGCTCTTTGGGCACCCTTACTCTCGAATCTCTCGCAAAGTCATTTTTAGATATGCATACAAATTACGGGGATGACTATAAGCTTTGCAACCTGTCTTCCATTGCATGTGCATATGCTCTCCCATTATTTATTAGAGTATTTCAGGGGTGGAATCCTCTACAGAACCCGAGACATGGACAAGATATAGTATCTCAGTGGAAGTCACTCCTGCACGAAGACTCTATGGATATGTTTGCTTCTAAAACCCCATACACACAACTGATTATGGAAGTTGTGTTTCCCGCAGTGAGAATTTCTGGAACAAATACTTGGCAGGCAAGAGATCCAGAACCGATGCTTAAGTTTCTTGATTCTTGGGAAAGGCTTTTGACACCTGGTGTGCTTCAGATAATTTTAGACAGCATTATCATGCCAAAATTATCAGCTGCCGTGAACTCCTGGGATCCTCGTCAGGAAACAATACCAATCCATTCGTGGGTTCATCCGTGGTTACCTCTATTGGGTAACAAGTTAGAGCCATGCTACCAAACAATCCGTGATAGATTGGAAAGTGTTCTCCATGCGTGGCATCCCAGTGATATGTCAGCATATTACATTCTTGCACCTTGGAAGACTGTGTTTGATGCAGCCAGTTGGGATAAACTTATGGTGCGTTATATAGTTCCTAAGTTATTGACTGTCATGCAAGAGTTCCAAATAAATCCGGCAAATCAGGCACTTGATAAATTTAAATGGGTTATGACCTGGGCTACAACTATCCCCATTCAACATATGATTATTATACTGGAGATCTTTTTCACAAAGTGGTATATGGTATTGCATCATTGGTTGCATTCGAACCCAAATCTTGAGGAGGTGAGAAAATGGTACTTGGGTTGGAAGGAGCTTCTTCCTGATGAACTTTTAGCTAATGAGCACATTCGATCTAGACTTCTTGGTGGTCTTGACATGATGAACCAAGCTGTTGAAGGCATGAAAATTGTACAACCTGGGCTGGGAGAGCACTTATCTTACCAGAAGAAAGTTGAGGAAAGGCAGTTTGACAAGGCAGCAGCTCAGGCTTGTGAGCGAGGTCGTGGAGGTGCAGATAATGGAGCTTCCGTGCAAGGAAGTTCTGGCTTTGAGATGAGCTTGAAAGAAGTTATTGAAGTGTATGCACAGCAGAATGGTTTGCTGTTCAAATTAAAACCTGGCAGAATGCAAGATGGTCATCAAATATATGGGTTCGGTAACATTAACATTATTATTGATACCCTCAACCAGAAAGTGTTTGCGCAGATGGATGATAGATGGATATTGGCGTCTTTGGACCAGTTGTTGGATTTGCATAACCGTGCTGTTTCAAAGAGACGTTGAAAAGGACCTGAAAACAGCCTGACTCGACCAAAGAATGTTTTAATATATAGTCTCTTGTCTCTGAGTTTTATGATTGAAGCATTCTCAATCCCCATTTGTTTGTTGCTTAATGTTTGAATTGCTCCTAGTAAGGATCCAACCAAATCAATGTATTTTGTGTGGCCCTTTTGACATTTTTTATATGGTTAGGAAATCTGTTGTTAAAAGTGTTAAACGTCGAAGCCTTATTGCTCCCTAAATCTTGGCAGAATGGAAATTTAATTTTGTTAGGCTGTTTGTAGTGTATAAAGGAATGTCACCGCAGAATGTGTTACTTTGTAAGCAGCAGCAGTGGGAGGTTGGAGCGAAACCGGGGGGTGGGAGGATGGTATGATTCTAATTGTTTTTCTCTAACTGCTGAGCTTAGCAATGGGTGCCTCCCTGACTACTACATTCCAGGGGAAAGGGTGTCTTTTGAGCTTCACAGGCTCCTTTCTACTGTCTATTTTCCTTTTCTCACTTCAAGTTTGTATAAGCTCGGGTGATCATAAAATATTTTATGCAGCCCAGTCGGTTGAATTTCTGTTCTCTTGGTACCAATGGTTGAAACTGATGAGCATATCTTTTAATTTAAACCTGCAAAAGGATGATCCTAGTACAGGTTACACTTTGCAATGAAAACGGACTGAAGCTTTGTCCAGGAATTATAATTTTTTGCTAGCAATTAAAATTGCGTGTATTTGTCTCTCATCTTGCATAAATTCCCTTACTGTAAAGAAAATCATTAATTATTCACGACACTGTATGACTATGCACTATGCAGGAAAGCAACCCTCAAATTGTTTCTCTGCATATCAATTTCTCTGGGTTGTAGTAGTTACATCTATCAGTGTCTTGAACATTTGCTGTTATGTACTTTTGGATTGCTGGACTTCACTAGATGTAATGTGGTTTGGTGGTTGGTCTCATACTGGACAAAGTTATATTGTTGATGTTTTTGCTTGATACTCTTTTAGATCCCATTGTTGCTTATAGCCGGTGGATATAGATGTAATGTTATCAAATTTCTTTTGATTAAATTGCATTAGTTAAAGGTATGTGAGTTACTGGATACGTAACAATGTTGATAGATGCTCCTGGAATATGTGTATAGGGAATATTGAGGGAGTTTTTTCTGAATAACTAGTTAGCTCTAGGTTGTTTTTTCAGCTGCCTTCTTCCTCTTGGATAATAGCATATTACCAATGCCTGCAGCAATGCTCTAGTCACAAGCACAGATCATCTTTGTATTGGGCATTGTCGCTCTCCGCATAATTAATGGGTTGCATTCTTTTGTTGCCTTTGAATGCTGGGATAACCATTTATCCTGTGTTATGTAACTATGTTTTCCAGCAAGTTATCTTGGCATGACCGTTTACTTTACCATGCAGGTTTCTCAGGTTCGCACAAAGAAAGGAATGACTGAAGTTTTCGACAATGTTTAACCCTAAAATTGTAAACTCACCTGCTATTCCTATTATAGTAGTGAGTCATCTGGTGATTGCATTATAATAATACATGTTGAGCAACTATTGGAAAGTACGAAATTGATTTTAGCAGAACTGAATTAGGTTACATAATGCCCATCTGAGTGGATGTAGTAAAACTCTAATTGAGAGTTTTATAGGAGTCTCAAACCAAAATTTCTTTGAAAGTTAGCCTAAACAATAAGAGTAAACACATATATGCACTGTGTGTCGTATTTTTTCCCCTGGAAATTTCAGCTGCTGGAGCTTACATACAATTTAATGTATGTGGTAAACCTCTTTCCTGCTCTCTCTTCCTGTCATTATCTTCTCAAATTTTGTTTGTTGCTTTTCATGCATTCTGCAATTAGATGAAGTTAATTAGTGTTGAGTCATTAATGTTCTGAAATCAGATGATGTTTATTTGGAGAGAAAAATTAGAGGTTAATAAAATCGACAATCTTCAGTTAAGGATTCCTTAAGCTTGTCCAAACTATACATTGAGAAATGAGAATGATTTATTTTATCATTTGCGTTCTTGTGGAAATTGCCATCGATGACAATTTTCATGTTCGAGCCAGAGTTTGTCATTTTCTGACAAAAATTAGTTTCAATATATCATTGTTTCCCTTCTACAATAACCAGTGATCAATCTTTTCAAGGATTTTGGTTGTTTTCTAAACTCAGATAATGATTTGGTAAATTGTTCTCTTTTGTTTCGTTTGTGATGGTTCTGCTGTATACCTTATTTTGGTATTCTTCTGCCATATTACACTAATCCTGGTTCCATGTTGTCAACCCCCATTGAGTTTGATTGTACTTGAAATTTATGTTCACGTTGATTTACATGTAATGCCATCTCTGAAGGCTAGTGTCCCCAACCTCCGATGATTAGGGGTAATATACAGCCCCGCCCCTCCTCAAATTTCTTTCTAGTTCCGCTGCTGAGTGTGAGTATGCTTATATATACTATGTGAGTAAATAAAACAGGATGTATGTTTGGAGTAGATTGTCTACAAAAATTTCAACTGCAACGTCTTTCATAGCGTTTCTTTAATTTTAGTTTAAGGAACTTCTAGGTCTTTTCTGATCCTTTGACCTCCAGCTTTTCTTGCACAGTGGCCAAAGATCAGGGCATGTTGATATTTGCCACACTTCTTTGCTGATACGATAATGAATAAGTTTTGTGCCGTTGGGTAACTATTTCTTCCGGTCAGCATCTTATACCTGTATCAATATTCTGCCACTATTGCTCTACTATCTCTTGTTCTCCTTTGTTATTTGCTCCCCATGTAGTGTAGTGTAGTAAATATGATTTTGCCCAGAATGACTAATAAAATATGGCTGATGCATTTGTACGGATGTGTTTAGTTCTTGTCAGTTTTACATTTTCCGCTGGTGAATCTGTGGCTTAATTTTTAGTTACTGATCTCCTCTTGGTCTGAATACCGTTTATATTAGAGTAAATGTTAGAAACTTGATTCTATAAAAGAGTTCAACTTTCTCAAATGTTTCTCTTTCCATGAAAAGGGCTTTCTAGCACAGCTCCATCCAATTATCTTATCTGCTCATAATGTGTAGCAGGAAAATGTTGCAGTCTATACATAATATGGAGGACTGGAGATTGCTAAAATTTGTTTGGTGGTCTTTAAATTAAACTCGATGTTTTATTACAGTGTAGAGGCAATTGAATTGAATGAGAGTATTTGGAGTCAGTTATTTGAGATATGATGTACAATACGACTGTGCAGTAGTTGGTTTAAATTCCAAAACACTAATGCTACTGTGAAGACCGGAGAAAAGACAAGGGAGAGGAGAACAGGTTAAATTCCTCAGTAAGGCTTCAGTATTTTACTGGGTGCTGTTGCTTAGGGGACTTGCTTTTTACTGTCAACATGATATCTAGAAACGATTGCCAACACCTGATGCACCTTTTGTAGTTGAAGTCAGGCTACGTGAATCTTGTTTGTCTCGTCATAACACAGATGTGTGATATTCTGTCTGACAGTCATTTTCTGCAAGTTTACATATACTCACCTTCGACAGGCCTCATATTTAAATGAACTTCAGATTTTAACAACTGATATTGGAGTGAACTTGATTAATGCATAAATGTGTACAGTAGGTATATAATATATACTTTATGAACACAAGGCTGTGATCTGGCTGGCATGCATGCATCTGATTTTAATGTGTGTGATTGCTCATGACACTTGCAATACTCTTGCCATTATTTGGTACAGAAGAATTGTTGTTTGTTTTTGTTCTGTTGCAATCAGTTCTGCACTTTCTTAGTTTATGATTTGTACGGGTCTTTTGGAATCAGTAAGGATATTGAACTGTACTGCGTCCTGTGTCCTGGTGTTCTAGGAAAGCTTTATCTGATCTTGCTATCCGTTGATTATATGATGGTCATTTTTGTACAATTTAGTTGTCATATGTATGCTGCAAGTTTGGTTTGTAGAATTTTTTGTGGGGTAAAAGCACACTTTTATATATGTAAGCTTCATTTCTGTTGTATAATAAAAATAAATACATGAAGGTTCTACTTTGATAAATAAATATCTTTTGATCACCAATATTATCCAACCCGTATTAACATGTCTACCTTTTACATCTCAAAGTAGAGTGACGAAGTATACAATACTTGTCTGAACCTTATTATTTTAGTTACATCACTTCTTGCATTCTAACCCTAAATGTGTAGGTGCAAACTTGGCACAAATATATAGTTGGAGCAAGCAACTTGCATACTCCATTCCTTTCTTAACTATAGATTGCATTCCCTTCGAGTAGCTTATTCGTATAGGTTGCTAGCTAGATGAGTTAATTAATTTGATAAAATGGGTTGTCAATTGGAATCATGTTCTTTGTTGAATCTTCATGGCATACCTTCCTTTATCTTCCCCAAGAGGACATCTTTCTGGCCCAATATTCCATTTCTTTCCCTTTCTCCTTTCTGTCCAGTCATATATATATGCTAGGGACAAGAACAACAGATTTCATGTCCTACCTCCACACTTCTCAGAGAAACTAAGAATGGATTTAGGGATGGTTTTTGTTAAGGTGTTATTAATATGTTTCGTAGGTGAGTTTGTGATTGCAGAAGGGCTGGGGTGCAATTGGGGTACCAGGGCTAACCATCCCCTCCCACCAGATATAGTGGTGAAGTTGATGAGAGACAATGGGATTGACAAGGTGAAGATGTTTGAAGTTGTTCCTGAAGCCATGCGGGCTCTTGGCAACTCTGGGATTCAGGTTATGGTTGGGATTCCAAATGATATGCTTGCAGCCTTGGCAAGTAGTGTTCGGGTTGCAGAGGATTGGGTGTCCCAGAATGTTTCCACCTACATTTCCAAGAACGGTGTGGACATAAGGTATGTTGTAAAATAACTCAATTAGTAACATTTGATTAGGACACTTGTTAAAATGTTATAATTGCTTAAAAAGTATTGCATCAACTTTCAAAAGTATTGACCTGCTTATGAGCCTTTTTATTTTCGTCTGTTCCACAAGTAATCACCTGCTTTGATACTTGTAATTGCAAAGAATATATTGTTAAATTCTCAAAATGTCCTCTTTAACTATAACAACTTTAAAAATGGATGCACTGTTTTCTCAAAATATCCCTACTTTTCAAGAATTATTATCTCTTCCACATCAGTTAAAATAAAACTTTGTACAACAAGAAAGTAAGACGATAATCTTTGGACGGAGAGAAAACTATATTTAATGCAACATTGACAAAGTTGTTACATGTAAAAGTGTTTTAATAACATTTCAAGTACTAAAAGCAACACTTTGTAGCTAATACATTAGCCTTGGATTTTAGCAGTGGTATTGTTATATCAAAACTTCTTACTTCTTAGTGGCACTTAGGAGTATTTCACGTGTGAGTCTGATTCGTATATTTCTATCTTATTGTAGAGCCTTACCAAAACACATTGGATGAAAATGAGATCCAGAAAAGAGATGAAAACACCAGTTGGGAAACTCTTATGAGATGTCTCTTGTGATGATAATACCAAAAGTTAGAAATAAGAAAGATATCAAAAAGTCCCAAGCATATGCCAAAGAAACCAAAATAAGCAACAACAATTAATCACTTTTTAGATTCTGCTATCCTCCGCACATGAGTAAAGTGCAAAAAACATTAACCCTTTTAATCTCATTGTTTTTCAGACACGTGGCAATCGGCAATGAACCATTTCTTAAAGCCTACAAAGACATGTTCTCAGGCACAATATACTCCGCCCTGGAAAACATCCAAGCCGCCTTGATCAAAGCCGGATTAAGCCGCCAAGTGAAGGTCACCATCCCGATCAACGCCGACGTCTACCAAACTGACTCAGGTCTGCCTTCGGGTGGCGAATTCCGGCCCGACATCCTCACCCTGATGACCTCCATCATCAAGTTCTTGAGCGACAACGGAGCTCCCCTAACCATCAACATCTACCCATTCCTCAGCCTCTACGCCGACCACCATTTCCCCATCGATTTTGCATTCTTCGGCGGCGGTTCAGCCGCCCCTGTGATTGACAGTTCCACTACTCACACCAACGTTTTAGAGGCCAACTACGATAACCTGATCTGGGCTCTAAAGAAAGCTGGGTTCTCGAACATCCCCGTCATTGTAGGTGAAGTCGGGTGGCCGACCGACGGAGACGTCAACGCCAACCGGGAGTACGCACGAAGGTTCAACCAAGGCTTGTTGGACAGAATCAATCAGGGAAAAGGTACCCCGAAAAGACCGAGCCCCCCAGACATCTACCTGTTCGCCCTGATCGACGAGGACGCCAAGAGCATTCAACCGGGGAATTTCGAGCGCCATTGGGGAATCTTCTACTACGACGGTTCCATCAAATATCCTCTCAATTTAGGCCGGAGCAGAAACCTCACCGCCACGAAAGGGGTCCGGTATCTGTCCAGACAATGGTGCGTAATGAAGTCGGATGCGGACCCTTCCGACCCCAACTTGGCGCAGAGCATAGACCGGGCGTGCAGCTACACGGATTGCACGAGCCTCGGATACGGGTCTTCCTGCGGCGCGCTGGATGTGCGGGGAATGCCTCTTACGCGTTCAACATATACTTTCAGACGATGAATCAGCGGAAAGGGTCGTGTGACCAGTTCTACAATCTGTCTGTTATCACCGCTATTGACCCGGCTCCAATGGGGGCTACTTGTAAGCAGTGGCGAATCCAAAAAAAATTCAATGGGGTAACCACTAATATATAAAAATATATATTTAATATTAATGATAAAAAAAATTTACATGGGGTAACCAAATATTAATACCCCTATTTTTTTCAACCATGATTACCCCATGGCGTAAGCTAGATCCGCCCCTGCTTGTAAGTACGAGATCATGATTGATACCAGGAGGCACGAGCCTGCCCGGAAGCCGACGACTTCATCGACCGGGAAAATTGCGAGCCGTCGCTATTCGCTCTTGACTATGTTTGGGGTTCTCCTAGGATTGGCCATGATTGATGCAGCTGGTTTTGTTTGATCTGATGGATTTGTGGTTGTATTTGGCATATCCATTTTGGATTGAATATTCTGTTTATTCTTTTGGTAATCCAAGGATGTTTTGTTGTTTTGTGTCGGAACATTTATGGCTCTTGTTTTACTTGGCAAAATGATCAAAGATGTATATTTGACGGTGCTTCGGTTGCTTTGAAATGATCTAGGAGACATGGATATGCTCGGTTTTCGAACAATGCAAGCTGTGTTGGACTTGATGAAAAAGTTAATATAACTCTTTTTTGTTTTTTAAATTGAGCGATCATATGCATGAAAAACGCAAGTACAACATTTAAACGAGATAATATGATAATGAGAAAAGTGCTTTTATAACCCTACCTACTTGACATAAGTGCTAATATAACCCTCAGATAATTTTTAGTGCAGATATAACCCTACCTAGTTGATGTAAGTGCCAATATAACCCTCAGACC
>JAULKJ010000009.1:4034092-4044293 GCA_032355405.1 Rubia balearica
CTATTCCCGACACACAGCCGGAGTGACGCCCAATTGTGGTTTGAGTAATTTTAACCTTTAAATTCTAGTATCTCTGTGGACGACCATGGACTTGCCACTAACTACTCTAGTGGTTAGATTTAGTACGGGAGCAACATGTATAAATCTTTATCTTTGAAATGCATCTTATGGTAATTAAAAGATCCAACGGGATACAGTTCATAAGGCTATTATGTCTCCCTATTTATTTGTACTTTATTTAAACGGGCAGGAGTCTGCCAAACCTCCCACCATAACAGGCAGTTTTTTTTAAAAAAAAAGAAGGAAAGAAGGAATGATAAAGTCAAAAGAAGCTACTCCCTTTGTTCATCTAACATTGACACTTCAAATTTTGACACAATTATTAAGAAGATGTCAATTTTGTGGTGCAAATTGAATTGAAAAAAGTAAAAGTATAATGAGTGTTTTAAATTACCTTAAAACACCCTATAATTAGAAAGTGACAAAATTTAAAAAAAAATACACAAAAGGAAAGTAACCCAATAAAAGATGAACGGAGGTAGTAATGAAAATAACGTACAGTTTGGCTTACCAGCGGTGCATGAATAGTGGCAGAAAATAACCATCAATAAAGTGATTGTGCGAATGCCGTCCCAAAAGTACGAATAATTATTTTTTAAACAAATAATTATCTACATGAGTATTTTTTCCGACTTCGTATCATTCTTCTTCTCTAATCTTCTTCCAAATTAACATCAACCACATAATCATTGGATTATGTACTTTCAATTTTGGGCTTGGGCTAACCCATGCATGGAAATGTCCGACTCATATGTGATTTTGTTTGTTTGTTTTGGTTTAGAGTTTTTAGAGTTGGGTGGGTCAATTTTAGTCATATTCAATTTAATAAGTCTTTTGATTTAGTTCCATTCAATTTAGTCATATATTTTTCATCCTGATTGCGTCCAGTTCAAATAAATTCTGTCTAGTTTAATTTAATCATTTCTGCACAGTTGTATTATTCTCCAAACTATATTTCATACTTCTTTTCATTTTTTATAATAAATTAAATTCATCACTAAAAGCTCAACTCAACAATAGTAAGATCAACTCAACACTAAATAAATCTAAGAGAAAATCTCAGGAAATGCGACATTTTCATAAATTTATGGATAATCCACTGTACTTTTTTACCTTAAATGGTTAAATTTTCATAGTAAATTTTAAATATAATAATGTGTATTTGAATGTGAAAATATAAAAATATAAAAGATAAAAAGAACATTTTTAAATTTTAAATTTAGTATGTAATTTAAAGTACTCCCTCTGTTTTGTTATTTATGACACCATAGGTTTTATGTGTTTGAATTTAGGTGAAGAAAACGAGTGGGTGAAATTGAATGTATAAAGTAAAAAGTAGAATGCGTGGATGAAATTGAAGGAAACTTGCCAAAAATGAAAAGTGAATCATTTAAAGGAAAACACCTCAATTAAATAAGTGTGCCATAAATAACAAAATAAAGGAAGTATAGAGTAAAAAATACTCCCTCGCGCCTATTTTTTGGTCAACTTTCTTAGACCATTTTGATCATAAATTTCAATTAGTATATAGACTCTAATATCATCATGTGAGATATTGTTAGCTCATTTGTTTACATAGTTTCTAAATATTAAATTTTAATGTACCATTAATATCCGTAATTAAATTTATTGATGGTCAAACATAATCTGAGAAAGTTGACAGAAAACAGGCCAAAACCAGCGGGACGGAGGGAGTACACAAACTATCCATAAGATTATGGACGTCATGCGTGCCATGAGACCCACTCTAAATCTAATACTTCACGCATCAGCTTGAAGTTGAGGGGGAAAACATGAGACCAAAGAACGCCGTAACGGAAACATTCCTACCAACCTAGTGACTAGTTAGTCCAGCCATCCAGGCGTATTTAAACGCCGTTGTCTTAATCAATAATCAATAATCAATAATCAATAATCAATAATCAATAATCAATCTGGGAACTGGGAACTGGGAACTGGGAACAACATTATTGACAAATGCATTATCCTAAATTCCAATTTATCAAATGAAGTCAATCAGACCTAAGAAACCCACAAAGGAATCCCACAATTCTATATATTGAATGAATGAAATTTATATTATTGCATTAATTTTAAGCATAATCATTTTTGCTAGTAATTTTAACTTATGATAGAAAAAAAGTAACTCCTAATTTAAACACAATCCCTGTAATAATATTTTTATGCATGCATTTAATTATTTTAGTAAAAAATTATTCTTTTCTAATTAAATTATAATTCTTTTCAGTCCATTTTAATTCAATTCACTTCAATTCTATCCAGGTTAGTTTAGTAAAATTTAGCCTAATTTTATTTTATTTTTCTTGATCTTAATTTGCTTTGTCAATTAAATTAATTTTAATTGAACTAAATCAGATGAAAAAATCATAAGCTTGTTTTTAACTCATACAAAATTATATGCATTTCAAAAAATAAAAATAAATGTAAATGGCAATGTAAAACATCCCAAAACTTACCAAAAACCATATAGTTGCCTTTGGCAAATCATTGCTACTCCCTTCATTTTACTATATTTGGCATTATAGATTTAAGCTTTGTTTTTTTTTTCACAAGTTAAAATGTACAAAAAATTGAGTTAAAAGAGTAAAATTTTTAATGAGTGAGAAATTGAATTTAATAAAAAATGAAGTAAGGAAATGGAAAATGTGTCAATTTATTAAAAGTGTAAATAGAGTATAATAATTGCACAAGTATGATTTTTTGTCTATTAGCTAATGACCATTTTATAATCGATTATTAATAGCTTATAAATTGAATTTATTCGAAATAAACTCTAAGTGAATAGAGCTGGAAGATATGACTAATCATCATTTGTAATAATAAAAAATACAAAGAGAGTGTGACTAAAATTGAAAAAGAAAAAGAACGAGTAATAAAATATGTAAGCAGTCAATAGTCTTAACCATGGTTACTTTATCCCAGCAAAACTGAAGGAGAAAACCACGCCCACACACAGTGGCAGTAACCACTCACACAGATTCCCGATTTGGTTGAAACTTTCACATCAGTGTCACTGATCGCCAACTCTCCTCTTAACTTTTCTCAACTGTTCTTGCCCCTTCCCTCCGCCCACGTAAGCCACGATCCGACCCCGTTTCCACCACTATCTCAAGGCCAACCGCCACCGGACGGAATCTCGAATCGCCGCGCATTCCTCTCGCCACGTAGATCTCGCTAAGCTGCGGCGGCGTGACCCGCGCCGGCGCCATTCGCAACAAATGACTATTGGAAGGAGGAGAAGATCGACATCGGCATCTGCTACCTTATTCTTCTCTTCCTCGTGCTCCTCCTCCTACTCGCTGCTGTATGTGGTGATAGCTTTTGTCTTATTGTTTTCTCCGCCGCTCTCCTTGGCGGCCGAATTCGGCGGTGAAACTGCGACTGCGGAGGATGGTAATGCTGCTTTGGTGTTGAAGCCGAAGTTGGAGGCTAATTTTAATCGTAGCGAGAGTATCAATGGAACTCGGATTCGGAATAAGGAGGATAGTTTTGCCGACATGATCGATCGAGCTCTGGATAAAGAATTCACCGAGAATGACGATCAGAACGAAGGTGCTTCGTCTTAGATCTGTGGTTCATTCTGCACGAATGCTTTCCAACTTAAATTCTTTCTAACTTTGATATTCCCTTGCATTACTTAGTTCACTGCCGATTAGAGGACTTTACTTTTCCGTGGAGAATATCTAGGCAGGTTTGTCATAATTGTGCTGTTGCTCTGGTGGATGTACTGAGTAAAAATGGAAAAAAAATGATTAGGAAACATATAGTTTGCCATGATTCGTTCTCAAAGGTATAAGTTCTGCTACTAGCTTTGCTGTTTACTTAATCACCAGAGACTTAAGAATAAATGAGAAATGCCAATCACAATGCAGTATCTTCGAATAACAACATTGAGATCCTTGAGGGTAAGGAAACATTGCATGATGAGAGTGCAATATACTGATCAGAGAAGGCAATCTGCACTAGTTGTAACCAAGTAAACAGGTCCTTGCTCTACTCTAGACTGAGCTACATTAGAAAGTAGGTGCATCCTTCTGTATTTTGTATTCATGGATTCAAGTCAACTGTATTCTGTTCTCAAATTGTTGTTAGCAGTGCTTCATTGACTATCGTCATGTGATCATAACATATGCCTTTTAACTTTTAAGGATGGTGTCTCTATAGGTAAATGGTTTTTTTTTTAACTTCTTACCAAAGCATTTCCTGATTTACGGTGTTGTCTTCTGCAGTAAATGATGCTGGTAGTTTCAATAACAGTGTCGCAGAGCAGCAGGTACTCTACTATCATGGTGCTTGCTTATTTTTCATCTTTGAGAGTAATGCTGCTATGTGAAATCTTATATGGTTACTCTTACTCATCGTAATGGCTGGAGCAAAGGAATAGGGAAGCATGTTTTTTTCAGTGTGCGCTGGAGATTGAAAGTTTACACCCATTGAGCATTCATACTTCCCTACTTATTCGGAGATTTAAATTAGGCTTTCTGAATGCTATTACAAATACTTCTGTCTAGGCGTGTGCAAGTATTATGGTGTATTTCTTTGTACAAACTTGTTTTTGTGTTTCTGAGAATAAAAAAAGTGCCTTTTTGTGCTGACCCATGCTGCTTCTTGTTTGGCTTGCTCAAGTTTATTCTGTTTTAGTATATTAATTCTTTTTTCTTAATATTGCATTGCGTTGCATGGAATGTTTCTGTTCTTGCTTGATTTTCACTTGAACAATGTCTGTATTACGTACTTCATGAAATTATCTGGCTCATTTTTTCCAGGCTGTTTTGGAGACGGTAGCTAGAGTTAAACCCAAGAAAAATGAAACCAAATCAAAGGAAGACAAGTATGTCCTATTGGAAATTCACCAACTTTTACTCTCACGTGCTCATCTTGCATGAAAACAGTATCTGCTGTTCTGTTACTTCTGTCATTCCATTTTGGTGAAAATCATTTCAGATCTTTTCAACTTCATCACGTTTTCAATTTGGATAATGACAATGGAGCAGAAGAAACTCCTACCTTAATAGACAGGAAGGTAAAATCTTTTATTTGCTTTCCTTTTTCAATTTTCTTGTACTCAACTTTTCCCGCTTTGTTTTCATTTTTAAAGGATTTTGGGGGAATGGATAGAAGATTAACATACTGGAACTTGTTTAAGTTATGGCTTGGACAGATTCTGGCCATTTCCTGAATCACGCTTTTGATTTTTCAGGACAATGTTTTCATCATTTCCAACTTCAAATCAAAATATCCAGTCTTACAGTTGGACTTGAGGTGAAGTTTCTTAAAGGCTATTTATAGTAGAGTTTTTTGCTTCAGTTTTATCTAACACTTGAATATGCAGACTGATATCAGATCTTGTAGTTGTCATTGTATCTGCTACTTGTGGTGGAATTGCCTTTGCTTGCGCTGGACAACCGGTAGGATGTTAGTCCTATGATATGCTTCCATCATTTATGGATGTCTAACGATATTTGTCTTTTTTTGTTACCAAACAGTACTTTTCTCCTCACTATACATGTACCTTCTTGAAAAATATCCCAGGTTATTACAGGATACCTGCTTGCTGGATCTATTGTTGGTCCAGGTGGATTCAACTTTGTCAGTGAAATGGTCCAAGTATGTATTGTATTCCTTCCCTTGAAAGTTGTAAATTTTGCTTAAGGACGTATTGAGGAAGTGTTCTCCCTCAGACTTTCAACATTCTTGATCTATCCTAATCTCTAAACATTATTTTCCTGTTACCAAAAAAAATCATGGCTACATTTGAATGCTTGAAATCACTCTTTCCAAGAATTCATTCGATGTGAGTTTTGTAATGGAAATAAAAATCTGTTAGTTTGAATAGATGATTTGTGACACACTGAGCAATCATATGTGAATAGATGTATAGGGTTTTTCCTTTGACAATAGTTTACTCTTGGTCTCATGTATTTTGTCCCCCTCATGGGTGCAGGTTGAGACAGTGGCACAGTTTGGTGTCATATTTCTTCTTTTTGCCTTGGGACTGGAGTTCTCGACAACAAAGGTAGGACTCTTTTGCTGAAAACTGTTTTTTTGGTTGATGGTTTTCCTTTCCCTGTCTACATTGTCTTGAACTGTGAGTAAGTCTCATTTTCTGTTTCTAGCTTCGAGTTGTTCGAGCAGTTGCTATTCTTGGAGGTTTGCTCCAAATTCTCCTATTCATGTGCCTTTGCGGAATTACTGCCTCGGTTAGTTGCTTAAATTAAAGCACATAAATTCAGCTTTATGATTAGTTTTAAATTGTTTTCTACCTTTTAGGTTGCACCCTCCCAACAGAATTGTGCAACTGAATTGAGTTTGAGCATTGTTTGTTCATGGCACACAACCCCCCACGAAAAAAAAAGATAGAAAGAAAAGAAAAGTAGAAGCAGTTGCTATCTAATCTCTTGGTCAGTATTTATATTTAATATTCTTTTTCGTGATCATAAAAAAAGACCAGCTTGATAATTTTGCAGTTATGTGGTGGCCAATCTTCCGAGGGAGTATTTGTAGGTGCATTCCTCTCCATGTCTTCAACAGCAGTGGTAATTTTCTTTGATATAATCTGCTGGACTGCATAAATTTAGTGCTGTTACTGTTCTAACGTTTGCTTCATTTTATATGGATGGATGCAGGTCTTAAAGTTTCTTATGGATAAAAACAGTACAAATGCCCTTCATGGCCAAGTGACTATTGGCACCCTCATTTTACAGGTATCTTAGCTATCTGGTTGAATAGTCAGAATAGATGTATCTCTTTAAATTTTATCCTGCTGCGGGTTTGCTGAATACTCTATTTTTCAGGACTGTGCTGTGGGTTTGCTGTTTGCGCTACTTCCAGTCCTGGGAGGAACTTCCGGTGTTCTTCAAGGAGTGATTTCCATGACTAAATCGTAAGTTTTACTACATGGAATCTAGTATTCCTTCTCCTAAATATTTTCAATTTCTCAATCAACTTATGCACTGGCCAGTGTAAGATTACTTGAGATTGGACACTAACTGAAGTGGTAAAGGAACATTTTCAACTGTGATTTGTGTTGACTTTGCAGTTTTAGTTTTTTATGCCTTTTCGCTCTGAGGCGATCTAATCATATGGTGTGAAAGAAATAATATTATCTCGGTGGATCTCTTGCAATATTTTCATGGTGCTGTTGATTTTCATTATAGCTGCTTGACTAATTATTTATTCAATATAAGTAATTGTTTATCCACTTTGATTCATACTGTTACTCAGGTTACATCATCTTTTCATATTTCAAATCATAAACTAAGCAACAAGATTTGGGGGGGGGGGGGGACTGGCTGTAAACCCTCTATTTTGTGGAAAATTCAGAAAACTACAGTTTCTTTCCATGTCTAATTTGACCGAAGTCCTTTGTACTGTGTGCACCTAGAATATTTACCTCAACATAATGGCTAATGGAGAAAGTTTCTGAAATATATGCTGGAACTTTACTGGTTTACAGTACATTCCATACTGAATTGGGTATGGTATGTGTTGCCCGTTGGGCTTATTTTATCAACACTGTGTCTACTGACTACTTTTAGGCCCAGGCTAAGGGT
The DNA here is from genome assembly GCA_032355405.1 of Rubia balearica. Classification (NCBI taxonomy): domain Eukaryota; kingdom Viridiplantae; phylum Streptophyta; class Magnoliopsida; order Gentianales; family Rubiaceae; genus Rubia; species Rubia balearica. Next base: position 4,041,727 of record JAULKJ010000009.1, read on the forward strand.
TCCATCTTGAGCTGTAGATAAAATACTGGTGTGATCATCTATGGTTCATCTAAATTTCTTAAAGTGGTTAAAAGATATCCAAAAAAGATTATAAAATGTGAGTCTCCACTAATTATTTTTATCATGCTATACCTTTTTGTTTCCTCCTCTTTGTTTGTTTTGGGGTCTTCATAGAGCTGTGCCAACTGCTAAGTTTCATCAGTGCCTTACTGTCCTTTTTTCTCTTTAGGAGTTTATAATCTGTTTGGCCACTGCACTCTATTACTGATTAAATTTGTTATCCAGGTTGGTGTTGTTGATTGTGTTCTTAGTCATTCTAACAATTCTGTCACGGACTTGTGTACCTTGGTTCCTCAAATTAATGATGAGCTTATCATCTCAGGTGAGACTCCGCTTTGAATGGTCAAGTGCGATTTTTTCTCTCTTTAGCTCATCTCTCTCATTGTGCACTTGAATTCTTTAGACGAAAATGATTAGTGTCTTATTATTATTATTATTTTCACATGAGAGTATAACTTGTTTGAATGTTTCCTGTGTAGACCAATGAACTCTATCAGCTGGCAGCAGTTGCATTTTGCCTACTTGTAGCCTGGGTTAGTTTCTTTTCTTACATTAGTATGCTATGCATTACTTTTTTTGAGCTGTGTTTAGTTTCTTAACCGTTTTAGTTTCTTCTATACCCATCTTACCTATGCTTTCTGGTCCCTGTTTTTATATGTTTCACATTTTTTGTTGTTGCTCTGAGAATATATCTAGAAGTCATACTCTATTATTCATCTCATTCGCATTCATATTTGTTCCTCTTTGATCATTCAATGCTTTCCTGTAGCCGTCAGCCAGTTTCATCTACTGGCACAAACTACTTTATCAATCTTGTTGAATGCCGTGAACTTGTACCTGTAGTGAACTATTATCTTTTTTTTTGGTTTTTTGTCTTGACAATGTACTGGGACTGTATCTAGTAGTATTACTCTGTTATGGATCATAATTCTCATTCACTGCTCTTTGATTAATCAACACTTAATTGTGGTTTTGAGCCAGTTTCATCTACTTACATTAAATTTTTATCAATCTAGTTGAATGTTGGGAACTTGTACCTGAGCTGCACTGCTATTTCTCATGCTGTCATTGAAATTCAGTTACAATGTAGAGTTTCCTGACTTAAGGTCCTTTGTTTAAATTGGGAAATCACATTGAAAGAGTTAAAAAGTCGTGGCGTTTATACGTCTTGTCTGGAAGGGGGTAGTTTCTTTTACTGTTGTTACTCTTGTAAGTGGTATCTGAGCGTTTGCTGATGCATAATTGAATTCTATACTTGTTATGTGCATGGGTTCCAAATAACGCCAACTGATTCTTACCGCTGCTTGCTCTTGGTGATCCGTTTTTGTTGTTTTTATTACCATATCCTAACTGTTTGTGCAATTTCAGTGTAGTGACAAGCTAGGTCTAAGTCTAGAGCTGGGTTCATTTGCTGCTGGAGTGATGATATCAACAACTGATCTGGCTCAGCATACTCTTGAACAGGTAATTCATTCTACCATTGTTTTGTAACAAAGAACCAGCACACTTCTATGATATTAAACTATCTCTGGTTACAGCCAGAGCATTATTTACTTGATTAATTTGTCAACAGTTTATCATGAGATGGTTCTTACTTTCTGACACTAGATTCTCCTTTACCTGTAAGAACACTTGCTGTTATAGGTGACCCATTAAGTTTACAATTAAGGGTAGTAACAATCAGTCTATAAATATTCCTTGCATTGATGTAATGGTGGCTTCTTGTTCCATTTCTTTTTTTCCTATCAAAGGGAACATCAAATTAGTCATAGACTTTTGTGAAGTTCATGGTTTTGGCTGGAGGGAGGCATGCTGCATTGATAACTGAACTGTTACTCAACCAGAAAGTGTTTTTGGCTGAGTAGTTGTGAAAAGGAAGTTAGTAATTGCTTCATGAACTAGTTGTTTGTACTGGTTAGCTCATATAGATTTAGTTTAGCTAAAAAAATAAAAGATTTCTGGAAACGATATAAATCAGAAATCATTGGCGAAATAGGTTATCAATATTTGTTCATGGAAGCAAGTACGAGCAAAAGATTATGTTTGGGAAGTGATCTGCAAACCTCTTGCCATCTTTGAGTATTGCAAAAGATTAATGCTTATCATCTCCAACAAGATTATGTGCTAGTTCAAGTCTTAACACGAATTTTAGAGATCTTGTGTAAGAACTCTTTATATTTGTGTAAATGAACTATTTGTAGATCAGAGGAGTATACTTATATCAAACCAAGATTTTATTGACATTTAAAGTCTATTGACACTATCTTCTGCATTTCATAGAATGTACCTTTTCGATGAAGTAGGCTAAGCAGCTAAAGACGTATTGATGGCTTGATTGATGATTGTATCATTCATTAGTTCTTTTGTTGCAATTTCAGCACGTCGTAGAGTTACACTTATTCTATGCCACTTCTTGGGGTTTTATGATCAAAACAGGTTGAACCCATACGTAACTTCTTTGCGGCACTTTTCCTCTCCAGTATTGGAATGTTGATCCATGTTCATTT
>JAULKJ010000009.1:4062692-4077095 GCA_032355405.1 Rubia balearica
ATGTCTTTTCGGGTAAATTGTGGTCAAAGTGGGGAGATCCTTATGTGGTGACCAATGTTTATAACCACGGATCCATGGAGGTAAAAGATAAAGAGATTGAATCAAGTGGTTAGTAAATGGGCAAAGGTTGAAGCCTTACCTAGAATGGGGGAATTTGGTAGTAGACAAGGAGGAAAATCCCCTCCTTGATGAACAAATCTAAGAATGAACTCCCTTTTTCCAAATAAGTTGTGAAGACGACAATAAACAAACAATATTTTTCATTTTGAATTAGTAGATTTTGGTAATTTTGTGATGATTGGATTGTGCTTAATATTTGGTGGTAATTTTTGAGAATGATAGTTATCAAATTTTGGTATAGAACAATGCTACTCTTGTTTTTCTTGTTTTTGTAGGATCTCCTTTGGCGAATTTCAAAACAAGAGTTAGAGATGATTTTTCAATATTCTCAATCGTTCTTTTCCCTTGGTTATATGCATTGGGGACAATGCTTGAACTAAGTGTGAGGGAGTAGGACTTGAGACGAAACACCCCTATGGTACTGTTGGGATGATTTTTTGGATGACTATTGTTTTTTCCATATTTTAATATTTCCCCCATTTGTATTTTGAACTTTTTAGTCGTTTGTTGTGTTTAGGTGTGGGGCACCTTTTTTATAGTTTTTTTGGAATGTGTTTATGACCAATTTGGTGGTGTAATTTTTTGTTTTCTATGATCTTCTGTAGTATGAATCCCAACTCTAGGGCATTTTGTGCTACACCAAATTTTTAAAAAAATGAAAAAAAAAACCCGGCTAAGTTGGAAACCCGAAAGGACAATTTATGCAAAAATGGGAAGAAAAGCCTAGATAGGTCGAAAGGCCTAGATAAAAATGAGAGGCTAGGCCAAGCTAAGTGGGAAAACTTAGGCAAAAATCAGAGGCAGTATGGAAAAAAGGTGAGATGGTGAGCTCAAGATGTGTGAAAGCTAAGATGATAACCCGAAAGGGCTCCTAGGAAAAATGAGAGAAATTGAGAGAAAACGGAAACTAAGTTGTGGATCTTATGCATTAGCCTTGGTTGTAACTATGTCGAGAATCTTGAGTTATCTTTAGTTACAACCGAGTTGAGGATCGTTGGAATTATCCTTCGTGGTTTTTTGGCAACAACTCTTGGATTGCTTTTGGCGGACTATTGAGTAAGCTAGTTCAACACTTATCATTCTTATACTTACCTTTTTTCTTCACATTATGTTGGGTGGTTCGGTTACATTGGTGTCTTCGGGGAGTTTGAGAGTTGTGAGATTCTTACTTCTTTGGGGGAACTAGGATAGCTTGGGAATAAGTTGAATGCATTGGCTAACTTCTCTTGCATGCTACATTTCGCTTAGATCTTTTCTTATTTTTTACTCGAGGACGAGCAAAGGTTAAGTGTGGGCGGATTGATGTGCACCATATAGCATGCATTAGCCGATGCGTTTAACACATTTATTATCATCTTTTGTTTTGTTGATTGCTAGTTTTAGTTAGGTTTGCACGACAAAGGGTTTAGACGACCATTATTGGTTTTCTTGTCTAATTTGATGGATAATTTTTATTCATGGGCGCCTAGACTTCCCTTTTGATCTTATCATTAGGTGGCTCGTGAGTACTCATTTTCATTATCTTTTGTAGATGGCCACAAACCTTAAGTCGTGGTAGTAGATTTAAAGGCCGCCTATATTTTAAGGCTACAAACCTTAACTCGTGGTATTATAGGGAATGTGACCAAAGAAGGAGGATTCGAACTTCACAAAGGCCAAGTCCAAAGTGGAAGAATTGTTGTTCGGGAGTTGCATGGAGTTTGAGGAAAGATCCGAGAAGAATAAAAAAAATTAGCATTACACCATTGTATTCATCTTCTTGACCTCTATGAAATCGACTATTAGAAATCTCAAATCGGATCAACGATTCATCCATAGCGGAGCAAACAAGATTTGCAACCGAACTAGTAGTGGCAGTCACGGGCCAAGTCAAGAAGCCTTGCCATGTCCCGTATGATTTGGCGTGGGGCGTGTCAGATTATGGCATGGGGGTACCCTATTTTTCTGTGCCACTCCAAGTCACTTTTCACACCAAAATCGGTTAAGTATGTTCCATTTTACATGGGTCGTGCCGTTTCAAGTCAAAAATGCCAAGACAAGCCCATGAGGTGTGAATAATGACGTGGGGAGTACCAATGTACTTAGAAAAGGGAGCATCCAGCCAATGGGGAGTGCCAAATGATGCGTGGCGTGGATCATAAGAAGAAAAAGGAAAATCGGCCAACAGGCTGCGCTAGATGACAGCAAGTCGAGTTCGTCAACGGAAACAAGGGAATTTTCTAAGCGTTTGCTCATATAATGATAAATATTATACTAGATATAAAGATATACATATAAAACTTGTAAAAAAAGGGGGTTTTTGGTTTGATTTTTCCTAAGTTATCAATTTAAAGACAAGTTAAACTAGACAACCATGCAAATCTACTAAATAAGCAACAATTACTAAGAAGAGTTTAAACTTGAATTAAGGGATCTTGGGTGCAATCAATTTCTACTTCCAAGCCTCTTTTCTATAATTGAACATATAATATATTCAACACTTTTACTACTTTTTGTGAAGATAAATATTCTACCCTTCTTTGATAGTAGTTTACAAGAGTGAATTCGGCATCTCTTGCTAAACCTCATTAATGACCCCTTTAGTCGTTCAATGCCTAAAGGTATCCCATTAATGGCATTAAGTACAAAGAATCAGCAAGCTTGGTAACACTTATAAACACTACACCGTGTCTAAGCATTGAACCAATTTATGCATTTATGCAAGATTAGTCAAGAACATTCAATGTTCATAAACCTCTTTCATTTGCTACACAAAACAAAAATGACAAAGAATTCGACATTATCACATTTATCTAGTATTCATCAAATCATCAACCATATTAGAAGCTCTAATTTATGCCGTTGGATTTCATATCAAAAGAAAGGAGAATTAGCTACTTTCTCCAAACCCTAACACATAATCATACAGGCAATTCATATACTCAAACTTCCATTACCATTAATGGATTCAACAACCAAATTCAAGCACAATAAATACACAATAGAAAGCAATAAATAGCTTACATATAGATATCAATACATGGGCTTGGAAGCCTTAATCAATTGCTCCCAAATCAAACATGAATTCAAGATAAAACAAGGATGAAAAGGAAGAAAAACTAGGGTTTAAGAGCTGTAGAATCGGGAGAGGAAGAAGGAAAAACGTAGTGAGTATTTATAGTACAAAAATTTCAAAAAGTAAGTCTGGGCCGAGGACCGTCGCGACTCGTGACACAGGCGTCGTGACTTGCAACGGCCGGAGCACTTTGCCCACACATGTTGTCTTCTTTTTGGTCCAAGTGTAGTAGTCTCTTCTTCCCTTCTTCGGGTCTTCAAGGTCTTAATTGTATTCAAAATGGAGTCTTCATGGTCTTCAAATCTTCAAACAATTACCTTCTCTCATTAAATTCTTATTAAAAGTGATAAAGCGACAAAGTCGCTCTTAACTCTAGTAATAGAGTATCAAGGTAAAATGGTGTATCCAAAGCACAAAAGAATACCAAAATGAATACAAAAGATTCCAAAATCATTGTATAATATGGACATATCAATGGGCCGTGGTACTAACCACCCCCTGCTAGGGTTTTTTGTCACTTTTGGGCCTATTTTTAATCCCGTTTGACTACTACTATATATGTAGGCCAAGGCTAATTAAAGCATGTGTTATGTTTCATTTTTAGATCTTAAGAGTATTTAGAGAGAGAAAACTCTCCTCATTCTCTCTAGTTCTTTTTCTTTTCATCTTTTATTTTCCTTTTGCCCAAATGGCATTGAATCCAATGAAATACTTGGATTCAATGTCTAGGGAGTAGTTTATCAAACTTGGTGTGCATTTGTATTCATGATTAGATTTTTGGCATTTTGAGATTTAGATTCTCTTATCTTAATTCCTATGAATATTTGTGCTTGATTTGTGATTTACATTCTTTGAAGATTCATGCTATGCCATTATTATAATGCATCCATACATATATGCTAGCATATAATCATGTTAGATATCATTTCTATCTTGGGAGTGTTAGAATTGTAGAGTTGGTTCAAGAAATGGGTGAGATGAGTGCGTTCATATTACCTTGATGAAATATCTTTGCATGTGTTAAACCATAATTCTAATTGGATAGTCGTGGCTGAGGAATCACATGTTGGGCGCTCTATTCGGAAAATACCAATGAAGGGAAACCCTTGGCCTACACTGATAGATTGAGCATGATTGTTTGTAGCAACTAGGGTTATACTGGCTTGGAGAATCACAAAACCAAGCCAACTTTAGAGTCATCATAAGGTATCAATTCCCTTTGCCTCTCTAGGCCTAGGGATTGAGATCCACAGTGGAAAGTCAGGAATGTAACGTCCTTACTTTTATATCTAACGGTTGTGACCTACGCGAGACAAAGTCCTTTTAGGCGGGCTTTGTTCCTCCAAGCAGGGGCGCGTTAGCATTGAGAGTAAGGGACGAGTATGGTCTGCGGATTCACTGGATTAGAGCGCATCCCTAATTATGAAGACGATGAGATAAACATGTATTAGTGGTAGTACCTTGCGTGACAGACGAGGAAAATATCTGGCTATCTCTACACTATGTGACATAGGCATAAGATTGGTTTTATATTCTCATATGTGAATGAATCGAGGATAAGAGCCAATTATCGATCATGTTACGCAAATAACCCTAAGTTCTAGTTAATACAGTTTATTTCCATGTTTGCATGCTAGTAGTTAATAGTTGAAAATACCCCTCAATGGTTATTTTCACAACACTTGTTATTCCTAACACGTTGTCGGTTTGACGACCCAGCCACAGTTTTGTGTAGCTAGTTTCTAGACTCATTGCATCTTTGTAGGCGACCCTAGTACTTGCAACTATCTGCCATTATTGGTAGCATAGTAGTAGGAACAGGAGCAACATTATAAATTTCATATTTGACCCTTAATTGCCACTGGAAGCCTCCTCTCGTGTGTGTAACGACACACCGGGAGGGGGCTGGGTTAATGTTCTTCCACAATTGTTCCTATTTGATTGAGAAATACATTTTCGACTACTCTGGGATATGGTGCTCCTGCATTTTTTAGGTCAAACGACATCTTCACATAGCAAAATATTCTGAAACTTGTTATGAAGGCCATTTTTTCTGCGTCTTCTGGGTTCATCAATATTTGGTGATGTCCTTTATACGCATCCAAGAAAGCTAAGACTTCGTAACCTGATACCGCTTCAAATAGTTGATCAATTTTAGGCAAGGGATAATAATCTTTTGGGCATGCCTTATTTAGAGCAGTGAAGTCTATACACATTCTCCACCCCGTGTCTGCCTTCTTTACCATCATTGGGTTTGCTAACCATTCAGGGTAGATTACCTCCTTTATAATACTAGCTTGAATCAATGATGTTACTTCCTTTTCAATTGTTTTTTGTCTATCACTAGCGAAGCTTCGTTGCTTTTGCTTGAATGGTTTGATCGAATCACTGATATTCAGAGATTGGGTAGTAATTCCTGAGTCAACTTCTCCCATGTTAGTACATTCAATGCGAATGTATCTTTGTGACTTCACAAGATCTGTATAACCTTTTCTTTCTCCAGGTTTGGAAGATGTTTTCCTATTTTTATGAACTTAGAGGTGTCTTCATCATCCAAAGTGAAAACTTCAGCCTCTTCTCTCAGATCTATTAGAGGATCTGATTTCTTAAGCAAGCCACTATCTGAGATAGTGCTAACCATTTTATTTTGCTCCACATTCTTTCCTACTTTCATCGAAATAACCATACAATGTCTGGCTATTTGTTGATTTCCTCTTATTGTTGTAATTCCTGCTAGAGTCGGGAACTTCATCACTAAGTGGTATAGGGATCATGTCGCCTTTGTTGTATTCATCCAAGGCTTACAGATGATGGCATTAAATGGACTTAGTGTGTCAATGACCTTGAAATCGCACATGATAGTACAATTTCTATCATTTTCACCTATGGTAACATACAACTGTATGTTACCCAAAAGCATCTTTGCTCACCCTGTAAATCCTTCTAAAGAGGATGTGGACTTCTTTAGGTTAGTCCCCTTGAACCCTAACTTATCAAAGCACAACAAACAGGATTTTGATTGCGCTCCTATCACCCATGAACAACCTATGAACCATTGCATTTCAAGTATTAGTGATAATGACCATTGGATCTTTATGGGGTGAAGAGTTGGGAACCACATCCTCTTCGCTAAATGTGATTGTCTCATTCAAATGAAATCTCTTGTCACCAGGATCTTCTGGTGGAAAATATCTAACCTTGGCTTTCCAGGCATTATTTGATAGAACCTTAGTTGATTCATGTATTGATAGGATTACTCTTTCTGGAGCCTCACTTGCTATGTCTTCTTCGTAATCCACCATTGTTGTCATCTTCTAATTCTTACTCTATGTTCGCTACGTCTAGGTTATTGGCCATTGAGCTCCCTGCTTTGTTGGCTTTGTTGTATTGGTTTCCTCCATCTTCTTTATGTACTGGCTCAGATTTCATTCCTCAAATTTTCCTCTATTTTCCTTCTCCAGTCTCTCCAATATTCGATGTCATACCCATGGTCATTATGGAAGGCACAATAGTATTCTTTGGATCTCTTGTCTGGAGGTGCTATCATTGGTGTTGGTTAGCGAAATAAGTCTCTATTCGCTTGTTGGATTTCCTGTCGCGGCTTTGTCAGAGGTGTTTCTTGAAATGGTGTGACCTGCATTCCTGATTCTCTTCCTTTGAAATGGATATTTCCTTTCCCTTTCTTTACAAAACCTCTCTGCGGATCCTCCATTATTCTCTTTTCACTTCACTCCCGCTCCATCTTGCTGTAATTTGCTTCTTCAGATCGCACATATTGTTCAATCATTTTTTGCAACTCCCTTTGGGTTTTTAGGCATGTTCTTTGTTAGCTCCTTGTAAAATTCTCCCGATTGCATGTCCTCTATAACTGCACCCAACGAGAAGTAGAGTGACAGATCGCGAACCTTCAAACTTTCAGTGAGTAACCTATTATGGTACTCTACGAGACTTTCATCACTTCGCTGAGCTATGTTGTTCAGGTCTGCTATTGTTTTGGTGAATTTCTGCTTTCGATAGAAGTGCACAAGACTTAATTCTTCCTTTTGGAAAGTCTTCGTACCATGTAATCGTTGTTTATGATAAAAAGATAGGGAAAACCTTGCACACTAACTCACTTTCCGCATCGTAAAATTTGATGTTGTTGCAAGAGGAATGCATGAATTCCTCTGGGTCTGTTGTCCCATCATAGATTTTAACAAGCTTGAAGTCCTTTGGCACCTTTAAATCTCGAAGATGCAGTGCCAACGGTGACTTATCTACATCATCGTCTGGCTCTATATCCATTAACTCATCCTCGTACTTAAGGCTCTCATGATTTTGACTTTTTTTATACTTATTTTCAGGGATTTGGGCTTGAGAGTGTCTAAGAACTAATTGTACAGATGTTCTCTGTTCGCTTCTAAGAATGTTGCGAACACTCTCCTCTCCTTTTCTTGTTTTGTGTTAGGAGATTCCGCTTCGTCTAAGTCATTCTCCGTACCTTCCTTACTGTGATCTTATTCTCTACTAGGGACATATGCTTAATCTTGGCTGGGATGCATGCTCTTATTGCGTCCAGATATTTGTTCTTGTGTATGGTGGTTCTGGCTTTTCTCACTTCTGGTGAACACCATTGTTTACTTTGACAGGAACGAAGGACTAAAAAAAATTCCATTCTCACAGATGACGCCAAATGATGTGGTATTCCCGATCGAGCAAAGTAACTGTTATTCACAATATATCATCTCTCCCTGCAAAAAGATCCCGAAAGTGATTATGAGGAAAATACTCCGACGATCAAGTCAGTGCTTTTCCTTCAGAGAATTAGAATTTCTCAGTTTAGTCTTAATTACCTTCCTCGGTGTTGCTCTTCTTGTATTTATTGGTGTCCACAATCGTGGTTATGCATTGTTAGCTTCCGAAATTGTGGGTTGCATCATGGTTCCTATAATTTCAGTTTGTGGCTAAACCATCAAACGTGGTTCCTCCTTTATCGGTTCGTGGCCAATTCTTTCAGACCAGGCTCCTCCTTTCTCGATTCGTTAGCCCTATTCATGTTTCATTCTTGGGCTGGGCTAAGAGCCCAACAACCTTTAATTTGTGCGTTAGTGATGTGGTTCATGGGCTAGGTATACACCAAACATAATCTCTCACAGCCCCAACTAGGTCATTATCGAACACACCGCTAGGAAACTCAGTATTAGATTTCGAATAACCAACAACACTGCTGAGACGTCAAATGCATGTATTTTCCTAAGCATTTAACATCTCTTTTGTTGTCTTTTGGTTGGTAGATTGGTAGATTTACTTAGGTTTACATCATAAAGGGTTTAGATGATTGTTCTTATTTTCGTATCTTAAACATTTTATTTTGTAACTTATTTTGAGTCTAATGGGTTTATGTCTTTACGAGCATCTAGATTCTATTTTGTGAGGTCATTTGTAGATCGCTCGTAAGCACTTCGGAGTAGCTTAGTGAAGGTCATTCGCAGGGATGGTAGAAGACTGAAGTTGTAGTCACAACGTGGTATTAGATAAATGCACTTAAAAAAGAGCTAAGTCTGAAAGAGTCGAAGAATGGCACAGCCTGTGCCATAGCTCGTGCTGTGGAGTTGAAGGCCAGACGACGAGCCGTGCTACCGAAGAACTGCAAGGTTTTGAAATCTAGATGATAGGATGTGCAACCTTGCACATCCTGCACGATCAGAAGGTGGTTTGAAGGTCTCTAGCCGACAGACCATGCAAACCAGCACAGTGCACTTCGAGTATGACGAATACACGCTCCAGACGACGGGTCGTGCATTTCAGTTGTTTGAGTGATTACATGTTAGGAGCGGTTGACCGGAGATCGCTGTATCGAAATTTCTAACATGTGAAATTATGGCTTACCAGGATAATTAAGCATTGTACTTTATAGCAACTAGGATTTATTGTATCAATTCTCTAGTCATCACAAGACATTAGCACCTTTGTCTCTCTAGGCTTAGGGTTGATGTTCATAGTGGAGAGCCCGAGACATATTGTCCTTATTCCCGCATCTAACGATTGCTACCTACGCAAGGCTTAGATCTCCTAAGCGGGGGCGCTTTAGCATCAAGAGTGAGATAACGGGGATGAAATGCGAAGTCGGAAGGATGCACATCCTTTATTACGGAGACGGTGAGATGGTTTTTGAGGGAGTTGAACCTTTGTGTGACTGACATTGAGAATTCCCAGCCATTTCCACACTATGTTACATAAGCATAAGATTAGGTTTATAGTACTATATGTGATAGAATCTAGGATCAAGTCCATATGATGGTCATTCTACGCAAATACCCCCAAGTTAATTCATATCTTACTTCGCTTTAGTTATATGCTCGTAGTTGTTCGTAAAACACCACCTATCTTGTTTAGTACTAGCTATTCCTGACATACAAAAAGGGTGACGCCCGATCGTGGGTTGTGTACGACTAACTTTTAAATTCTAATGTGTCCGTGGACGATCCCAAACTTGCCACTACTTACTTTGTTGTAGTTGGCAGTGAGTACATGGGAGCAACATCTAGATCGTCTTGCACTCTTCGGGTTAGTTTCTCCCGAGATAACAACCTGCAGGGTGCGGGTCAACCCGCAAGTTTCAACCCATATATTGACTCATAAAAATTTATTTACCAACTCATATGAGTAAACCTAGGAATTTGACCCACAAGTATATCCATTTTACCAACCCGCAAACGACCCTACCAACCCAATTCATATTTTTCAATTACCTGTTTAACCTAATACCCATTTGATTCATTACCTATTACCTATTTTAATAACTATATTCAACAGCGTTTGAAAATAGACCATAAATGGATTATGGGTTCATTTTGCTATCCAGAATCTCCAGTTCTCCACCCATCCATCGTTGGTTTTCTCGCATAGGCCTACAGAATAATATAGGCAGAACTGGATCGGGGATTCAACAACTCGGGGTACTAGTGCTTCTGGAATCATAACCGATGATAGCTGGGACAGTGCCCAGCAAGGATTCCCTGGTCAAAATGATGATTCTGTGTCTGATAGCCTGATAAAAATAGAAAATTAAACCGGGAGAGACACATTCAGAACAACTCCCATTAAGGATCGTGGCTCAAAAAGTCCAATCACCATACAAGCAATATAACATATTCACAAGCCTAAGCTGCATCAAAGCCCTCTTCAGAATGCAGTTAAAACATAGCATTGTTAATCATGTTGTTAGCAATCATCTTAGAAGCTTGAAGACATAAGAGGTAAAAGTTATAGTATCAACTTCTACACACCAAATTCTCTACAATTACTTCTATATCTGTCTTATATAATTATATAAGCAAGCTGGGTGTGATCGGTAGCGGCCACAGAAATCATTCTCCAAACAAAAGTTACAAAAATGGAACTGGGAACTTGCTTCACTGGTTGTTACCCGCCTATGGTTATAAACCAGTAACATCACCATCTTCTAGAATGTGCAAACAACTAACCTTGGTTTATCCTGTTTACCTCAACCCCCTCTGCTGCATCCGTTCGTGCTGGTTAATGTGCTGTCCAGAGGGTTATACTTCACAAGCTTGGTCTTTGGTTCACCTTCTCTATTCCCTTCTTTTCGTTTTCTTCCACTTTCACTTAGTGCTTCAGTTGTGATTGTCGTAGCTTGATCTATGTCGTGGGAGTGATCGACCATCGCGTCATCCATAGTAGCATTATACTCAAACTTCTCGCAGTCACCTTACTGACTGAAGATGCAACTTGTGAAAGTGGAATCATGACTGAATTTAGAAGCTTTTGCTGCTTCAGAGATGAGTTTTGAAATGCTTCTATCAAACACTACAAGCTTTTTATCCTCGAGGGTAGATGCCAATCCTGTAAGCCAATGAGTATACAGTTACATTTAACTCTCAAGAAGCAGAGCACTTAAGTATTTACTGCAAAACAGAAGTGCATGTCTATGAACTATGAAGATAAACTCTTGGTAATTAACTACTTTAGCTTCTCAGAACATCAACCAATGATAATTCATTTTCCAAAAAATATTTAAAACAAATGGCTCTATCAGGCATCGGTATTTGAGATTTTAAAAGATCAGCATCTGCACCATGGCACTAAAAGAGGATAAAAATATATAGAACTAAAGTAGCCATACAAGAGAACCATTTGATCAAGATAAGCAACTCACGTATGAGATCATTCGGATTGCCAATGTAAGGTTTAGAGATTTCTGCAACTCCAGCTTCATTAGAAAGCCATTCAATCAAGTGGCTACACAAGTGAGATTTGCAGAAGGAATTGGCATAGGAAAGAGCCCTGATCTGATCACTTGAGTCCCTGTTACCAATATAAATCAGAGTCACTGCTTCATCCTAATACAATCTACAAATAGTTTTTGGACAGACCATACCCTAGCAAACTGCACAGCATTACCAGCCACTATTGACAGCATCAGAGCAAAATTACTACTCATTGTCAAGCAGTTGAATCTATCTACCAGAATTGAGAAATGAGCAATCAACAAGAAGCAGGGTATCATAGATAACCCTCATGAAAGAAACCATTTCTTCAGAACTCTGCAAAAGGAGGCATGTGATCTTCAAGTGAAAAGTGCCTTGGATAAGAAATATGTTCAAACTGAAGCCACAGCCACAAGAAAACAAACAAAATTGAATAAAAGAAGTTTTATTATTTTAATAGCTTAGTAATTATGCCATACAGTCCATCATAAGAGAATAGAGCAACCATGTCAGAGCCTTAAAAAGGGAGACTATCTCCAGTTCTCCACAATATCAAATGATATCCTCGGGACACTTACAAAGGAGAAGAAGCAACTATTGCATATATCTACATTAACAAACCATAAAGAGCAACTACTGACCAGTAGGTTGGTGATTGGAAAGGTTGGCTCCACCAGCATTCTAAGAAGTGTATCTGGGCAGGCAGCATTGTAAATCAGAATAATAGCCTATAAATGAATCAAACTACCCACACACCAATTATAGGAACAATGTTGCTGCATAGGAGGAAAAAATCTAAGCCATCAATAATTGATGTTATTTTTAGTTCCAAAAGTATAATAATGAGTATCAAATCGAGAAGAGAAGAGAAATCAATTCATTGACTTAAAAATTAATCCACTTTTATCCAAGCAAGGAAAAATAACCAGGCACACGTAGTTAGTCTGGTCCACCCAATAGAATGATGATTTTTAGGCTAAAGGTGCAGTCCAATCTAGAACTCATCCAGCCCAGCTAACTCCAAATTACATTTATACTGTCATTATATTGTATCCTAAAATAGAACGAGCTTATAACAGATCATATATAACCATTAATCCTCGTAGGTGAACTCCATGAACAACTTCACATCTCTCAAAAGCACAGGGATTTCCCCAACAGCATATTAATGTATGAAAAATGAATTGTACAGGAATGACAGTTGAAAGAGGTAAGAGTGCATCTCACCAAGAAAATAACTGTTCTGAAAACTCCTCATTGTCTGAATTGCACAGTTCTGCAAATCCTGTTGCTGCTGCACATCTCGCGAGATTCCAACTAACCTGAGTTTCAAGCATAATCTCAGCCAAAACAGCTCGTACAGAACAATCCCAGCCAGACAGCCAATGCCATATATCACATCTGTTCCGTTCTAGACCACATGACTCCAAATAGGAAAAAGAACCCTTAAATTCTCCTCAACACATCCATCTTCAACTCTACCAGCACTCCAAACCCGGGCCAAATCCTCAAAACAAAAAACCTTATGATTAGACTCTTTCCGATTCTGAGACTCGTCATCACAGCTACTCATCTGCATAAACCATGCCAAACTACTCATCTGAACATAGCTAATAATTTTCACCAAAAATTCCTCAGCCTCCCTCAACAACAACTCATCATTCCGAGAGCCAGCCGACGTCGTACAGCACAGAGACAACAGGAGCGAGAAGAGCCGTCGTTTTCAGCCCGTTATGTGAAGCATTCCATGAAATTAAAAGCTGGAACAAATCCTTAGCTATAAGTATGGTTTTGTGTGGGGGGCTAAGTGAGGATGCTTTTGCAGCATGAAATGTGAGTGCGGAGTAAAACCAGATTACTTCGAGGGGAGGATCGGGCATAGCTTGGATTAAACGCAAGGAAATGGACTGGAAATCTGAGAAATTGGGGTTTCCAGTTCGATATGCAGCTAGGAAGAGTTTGATGGATTCTTTGAGCATGGGTTCAATACTCTCTGATTCAGGATCCATTCTGAGCTTTTTCAGGGTTCTGAATACAAATTGGAGGGCGATTGAAGAACACCCAGCCTGAATTATGGGATTTGAGAGTGAGGGGAGATTTGGGGATTTTACTGTTTACTGCAAAACCCTAAGGAATAAGAGAGGGAACTTTTCAGGCTCTTCGTTAACGGACAGTTTTTGAATTTGGTCTCTTTTTCGGGAAAATTTTCACAATGTACTTTCCCTTTTTTTCCTTCCCATTTTTTATGTACTACAACGGTAAAATAGGCTACTCCCTCCCAATTCATGGTACCACAACGAAGTAACACCCGCGTGTATACCTTAGTGGTTGGGAGCGTGGTATCTTAGGGGGAACCTCGAGATCGAAGCTCGGCGCGCATCGTGTGGAGGTGTCTTAGGGGGGGTGTTATGGGGTTCATTCTCCTGGCTCTCTTTCCGGCCTCTGGTGCTGCTCTGAGTGCGGTCCCGCCGCATGTTTCTGGTACTGGGTCAGCGTGACTTACCCCCCAGAATCCCAATGTGGTGTCGGAGGGCTAGGGCGCCCAATGGTGGCGTACACCATTTTTTTTACAACGGAGTAATAATTTACCGATTATCTTTAAAAAAATTATACTCCCTCCGATTTTTAATATTGTCTCACTTTTATTTTTGCAATAATTTTTTAATATTGGCTCATTTCTCTTTTTGGCAAATTCTAAACTATTTTCATTCACTCAATTTACTTTTTACTCTTTCAATGCATTCTTAACCACTAATTCTACCTTCCTAAATCTCAGTGTCAAAAGTAAGTGAGCCAATATTAGTGAACCGGAGATAGTAATTTTTTTAAGATTCCGTCTCTTAAAAAATGGTTTTTTCAGAAGTTATGGAAAAAGTAAAATTCAAACTGCAAATTAGAAGAAATCAAGACAAAATTTTGGATTACATTAATCAGGTCATAAACTTGAGAAAATCTTTAAAAAATGACATTTCCATAAATTTAGAGCATGTACCGTGAGGGTTTCAAAGTGGTTTCAAT
>JAULKJ010000009.1:4099795-4116735 GCA_032355405.1 Rubia balearica
ATTATTACATATAACAAAAGTTATCGATGGTCAAACATTGCACGTAAAAACTAGTGGTCAAACGAGGCCAATGTTAAAAAATCAGAGGGAGTACATATTATACAAAATCTGCTCGTGAAAACGATCTAGCATCATCTGTTTCGTACGCCTCCACATTCTTACAGGCCCTTTTCTCGATTTCTACCCCTGAACAACAAGTTTATTCCTCCATACAATAGTGATACTTTTCAACCTAATCACGACCATTCTATCTTGCCTGTTTTCAAGAACATTCATAATGTTAAAATACCTGTCAGTATCAATCTACCAAACCAAAAACTTCTCCATTCATACAATAATCGACATGTCAATGTCGGGTGCCACCATATTTTCCATCTAACAAACAAATTCATTACCAAATGCATACTGGAGAGCTTGGGCTGCTGTGAACATTCAATTCGCATGGAGGCGTTACAAGGCTAATGCCAACGGCTCATTGCGTTCGGAAGTTGGGGGAAGTGGAAGCGATCGTGTGCTCGGGAAATGTGCAGCATTTTTCCTGTCAATCAGGCCTCATGATCACCTGGAATAATAAGGTAGAAATGGAAGTATTGATGATGGTATAGAATAGAAAATGAAAAGCATTGATGATGGTTTAGAATAGAAAATGAAAAGCTTGTGGTTTGGATAAATAATTGAATGAATGTTTCGGTATATACTGTGAATCTAGCAATGGCATATGTCCCAAGTGTCTATGGCTAAGAAGAAATGGTCCTAATTTAGTATCATACTATGGATCAGCCTATTTCTTTGGAGCAAGCTTTTGACAATCGAAACCTCCAAAGTCTCTCTATACCTTCTCGTTACCCCTCCGAAAGCCACTGTCCTAAATCCAACACTCTCTCTGGCCTCATCCCCCAGCGTCCTGGGACGTCCAAGAATCATTCTTTCGATTCTTGGACCTCCTCACTCTGCCTATGCATGCATCATTTTCATCACGGAGATTCGATTGGATGATTGATTCCAATTTGATTCGGTATGTATTGGTTATCTTTCTTTGATCAGATTCATGTTTCTTCTTCTGACGGGATCAGAAAAAGGTTTTGATTGCCTTCCGCAGATAGGAAGGATGGGGTTGAGCCTCTCAAAAGGGGATTGTGAGCCCTACAAGACAGGGATCAATAGGTTTGTTCGTGTTCATAGCCGCGTCATCCATTATCTCTCAGCCAGTTTCTACATCCGGAATCTGGTGTCCAAGAAAAGGAGAAGAATGATCGTTGGCGGGTATGATCTGGACATGACTTACATTACAGACAGAATCCTGGCTATGTCTTTCCCAGCTGAGCGAATGCGATCTGTGTATCGCAACCCCATGTGGCAAGTCAAGCGCGTCTTGGACATGAGGCATCCCGAGCAATACAAGGTATGATCACTGTCTTAAGGACAGTTGCGTTATGGTGACAGGTAGCATAAAAACATTTGTCAAATGTATGCATCTTCTTCTGCGAAATGCATGTGTAGAAATCATGTTATGCAACAGGTATACAACTTATGCTCGGAGGAAGCTTATGATCCATCACATTTCCACGGCCGGGTGGAGAGATATCCATTTGATGACAATCATGTTCCCCCACTCTCGTTGATCAAGCAGCTCTGTGAAGATGTGGATTCGTGGATATCGATCGATCCTAAGAACTTAGCAGTTATACACTGTATGGTATGTACTAGTATGCTGATTTCACTTCCTTGGTTCATCTAAAACAACGCTGGCATCCCCAAACATAGAGTGTTTGAAATGGACAGGCAGGAAAGGGTAGAACAGGATTGATGGTGTGTTCATGTTTGGTTTACATGGGAATGTCAGCAGAGAAGGCTCTTCAGTTATACGCGGAGAAGCGAACCACGAACAATGAAGGGGTGTCGATTCCTAGCCAGTGCCGCTACGTCGGCTACTGGGAAAAGGTGCTTTCATTCCCTGACGGACCTAAGCACCGGCCTCGGGTGACATTGCCAAAGCCAGTCACTAGAGAACTACTCAGAATCAGACTGTATGACACCAAAAATGTCAATTCTGTCTACTGTGTTGTGTCTGAATAGATATATAAACAATAATATTATCGTATTTAACAGCGATGGATTCTTCATAACAAGTAGTTTCTGAAAAGTAATTTTTTATTTACCGTTGTTATACGTAGTTAAACATATTAACGATTAGACAAGTTTCTTGATGCGCGTGATAATGATTGCATTGCAATTTGAGCTGGGACGGAGGGAGTACTTTTTTTTTGGACTATGACTGTTTCGAATTTCAACCCTAGCTTACCCATTTCCCCATTCATTGCTCCTTGGCTTCTTCTACCACTTCACTTACTCACTCCGGTTCTCTAACATTGACACACTTTCCTTTTTAGAATAATTTTTTTAATATTGGCACATTTTCTTTTTTGACAAATTTTAGGTTGTTTTCATCCACTCATTTTACTTTTTATCATTTCAATGATTCTCAACCACTCATTATACCTTCATAAATTCTTGTGTCAAAAGCAAGTATGTCAATGTTAAAGAACCGGAGGAAGTATTTTTCTTGTTTTCCTTTGGGATTGGATTTTGATTCCAACCATTCTCGGGGGCGGATAAAACTTGAAAGATTTTGCAAGGACAAAATGGTCTCATTTTGCATCTAAGATGACATTTTACCAAATTCTATGTTGAAGATTGTTCATGTAGAGGGTTAATGGTCATTCAGAAAATTTTATATATTAGAAATTTTCTATGTTAAAGTGAGAACTCAATCACATATTTTCATGTGTCCAAAAATTCAACTACTGCTTGATATTCAACTATTTTTATGGAAAAATAAATAAATAATTGACATATGTCAATATTTGATTGAGCCAACATCTTAACATATAAAATTCCCCATCATATAAAATTTTCTGATGATCATTTATGATCAAGGTATATTTTCAAAAATGAAAAAATCACGTGACGGTTTTGGAATGACAACGTCTTTCTCAAAGCTGCATTTCATCATCAATTTCAGTTGCAACTGTCCTCGCAAGCTATCAATTGCGATTTTTTTTTCAACCGTCATGCAACCACCACAATCAACGATGATTTTTGTTTCAACCACGGTGTATCCTCACCCAACAATGTTTTTTCTTGTGTTTTTTCTTCCTCCCTTTTTTCCTTACTTCTTTTCCTCACCTCCTTCATTTTTCCTCCTCCCCTACCCTCTTTTCCCCTCCTCACTCTTCCCGACCGCTAGAGGTGGAGGGACAGGGGCTCTGGAGAGGGATCCAGCCCCACCAAGAATTATGCACTTGCTGATTTATTTATTTTTTAAAAAAAGGTTCAGCCCCTTCAAAATCTATTTATTACCCTTCATCTCCCTTAAGAAATTTTGAAAAAAATAATTTAAGTGGATAATTATGTCACATGTAATAAATTTATTAATTCTCTGTATGTTCTATCCTCACATTTCTTAACTTGCATATTTTCTATCCTCACAATCACACAATTGATCTCTCTTCCCAAAAAAAAAATTCTTGAGAATTATTTTATTTTTTAATTAAAAATTTCTTAACCAGCCCTCGCCACGAAAGTTTTCTGGCTCCACCCCTACCAACCGCCTACCCTGCTCGTTAGCGCTGTACTGGAGCCACAACCGTCAATCCATAAAAAATATGAGATAATTGTAAATAAGAAAGTAGGGTTTAACTTGTTGGTGTTAGTGTTTGTTCGTGGCAATCATAAATGTTGGTGGAGTTCGCTTGAAAATGTTGTGATTATCCGATGTTGATTGAAGATACTTGTATATGAGGTGGTTGGGGGGGGGGGTTTTGGCAGCGGCGGTGGTAACGTTTGGTTGTGGTGGTGCTATTGTTGGAGTCAATTGATGACTGGTTCTTCGACGGGAAAAAAGATGGAGAAAACGATTGAAAACTTAACTAGGTTTCACCGGGAGAAATATGATGTGTTTAGTGCATGGATAAGAAAAGGGATTAATCATATATGCAAATGCCTTTGAAAATCCAAGATGGCAATTAAACCAAATTACCTTTAAATTGGGTTAACTTTTGTTCGAATCATATTTTAGATGGCGGTTCAACTTTGGATTGGATCAATCGCCTTTTAATATATTTTGACAACTGAAATCAAAACTTCCATGTCATAAATTTTTTTCATGGTGATTTTAGAGAAATAATGTTAAACTGACATTTCATTGCATATTTGCAGACCATTTCTCCACGTATAAACAAAGGTTAACTTCATCTACAGTTCAAAATACAGGACATTCTCTCCATTTCACTGAAAGTGTTTTGGTAAGAATTTTGAAATGTTTCATTAAAAATGCTTCGTTTTACTTTCTTTCCGAAATTAGAAACAATCGAATCATTCTCTTTCAGCTATTAAAATTTTAACTATTTCTTCAGTTTCTTGCACATGTTTTATTTGAAAAAAAAAATTCCAAACTTGTAGTACTTAAAAAAAGATGCAGTAGTAGCATGTAGTTTGATCTGGCGTCAAATATCCTAAATGATCATTCTACATTTGCATTGCGTGGCGTGGCACACATGTTACACTCTTAAGTCTTAACTGGCAGTTTTACCACTGGGTTTTGACTTCTCTTTAATAACTTAATTTATTATTATTTTAATTCTTTCTACTCCCCAGTATTAATTAACACGCTGCTAATAAATTTTTAATATTACAATTAAAACTTTTTATTTTTCTATAATTTTAATTCAACCTATCTTTTTATAGGGTCTTTCCATATACCTATGGAAAGACGGTATTTTTCACACTTTGTCTAGGAAATATTAGTAATTTTGTGGACACTTTTAAGAAACATAGAATATATTTCTCGGTCCTTTCTTATGTTTACTTGCTATGCATTAATTAGTTTGGCCCTATTATGGGATGGAATTTTTAAAAATTATTTTCAGGAAAAGTCTCGAAAAACACCGTTATGGAAATATGAGGTTTAATTAGAAAAGGTAAAATATTTTATTTATAGTATTAAAATTTTATTATCTAACTTGCTGTAGTTTTAAGTTTATAACTCGAATAATGCAATCCAAAAATTTATCTTGATTTTTTTTAATTTGCAGTTTAAAATTTGATATTTTCATATTTTCTGAAAAGAACTGTTTTTAAGAGAGTTAAGGATTTGATTTTTTTGTCAAAAAAATAAAATAATAAGAGATTCGCAAGCACCGCTCTTTTGGTGATGAGGCATTAATTTAATACAAATACTGTCTTCTAATTGTCATATGATTGAAAATTGGAAAATGCAGGTTTGGTGAAAGACAAGAGATCGAAGGCAAATAGTATCTTGCTAATCTCCTATTATGGGATGGAGTTTTTAAAAATTATTCCCAGACAAAGTCTCGGAAAATACCGTTATGGAAAAATGAGTTTTAATTAGAATTCTGGAAAGGTAAAATATTTTATTTATAATATTAAAATTATATTATCTAACTTGATTTAGTTTAAGTTTATGACCCGATTAATACAATCCAAAAAATTATCTTAATTTTTAAATTTACAATTTAAATTTGGGTGTTTTCATAATTTCTGAAAATAAAGTTTTTCAAGAGAATTAAGGATTTGATTTTTTTCGTTAAAATAATAGAGAGATACATGCAAGCACCGCTCTTTTGGTGATGAAACATTAATTTAATACAAATACTATCTTCTTGAAATTGTCATATGATTGAAAAGTGGAAAATGCAGGTTTGGTGGAACACAAGAGAACGAAGGCAAATAGTATCCTGCTAATCAAAGTAAGATACTCCCCCGTACTTTAACTATATATTTGGTCAAAATTGCTTAACTTTAACCTCAAAATTGAATTGATAAATAAGTTAGGATATTGTCTTAAGTTATTTTGTTAGATTCGTAATAACATGTATTTTTAAAATATCAACTTTTCATAATTTGTATATTAATGATCAATTTTTTTTAGTCAACTGACAAAAGTCAAACGGTGAAGATTTGTCTGGGACGGAGGGAGTAGTAGGTTTTTGTCTCTTTGTTTGGGGCTAAACTACCTTCAATTATCGAAAACGGACAATTAGAAGAAGAAGAAACATCATTATTATTTTAATTACTCTATTTCTGTAGCATACGTAGCAAATTAGCAATACGACAACTAAAATCGTTAATTAACCTACTTTTGATGAGATTTATTAGCATCTTTTATGGACTACTACTTGATTTCCAAATCGTACTTAAAGTTCAGAAAATAGTTTGGGGGAAAATCATTCAAAAGTAAGATTTCAGCATTAATCACTTTAAATGATTATTATTAGGGCCTACATATCCAACAGTAAAAACTTTCTCATGGTAATTATTCCAATTTTTCTCGGAGATCAATTCCCACTGAACTGCCACTAATTTACCCCATTATCAAATCATATGGTAATTGATTAAAGCCGTCGGACTGAATAATTTACTATTTCCGAATATTTGATTATTTTCTAACTCTCACTTCCCTCCAACCGAAATACAAAGACAAAATTTAGGGGAAAATCGTCTTTCCATAAACTTATGGAAAGACAGATGAGAGGTAAAATGTCTTAGTTGCAATATTAAAAATTTATTATGCAATGTATAGTAGTTATAAAGTTTATAATCCGATTCACGTAATCCAAAAAATTTATCTTCATTTCTTCTAATTTGCAGTTCAAACCTTGGTATTTCCATTTCTTATGAAAATATTGTATTTAAAGAGACAAACTCAACATAAAATAATTAAATTAAAAATCTCCCTCTCTTATTTCAGTTTAATCAAGGAAAAAACACAACAAAAGGAGTGGGGCAAAAAAGAACATACAAAAAGATGCAAAAAGAAGCAGAAGTTTAATCCAATTAATGGATCGAGTTTTTTTAAAAAAACTGAATCGACAGGGAAAAAAATACGTTCACTTTTAACTGTTGCCTTCAGATTAATCTTCCACAATTTGGATTCTTGACTCTTGGGATTAGGATCCACATGCTACCAAAAATTAAATGGAACCAATTCAAATAAAGAAGAAAAAAAGGATCAACAAAGTGAAAGTACTTGGAAAAAAGATGCAAAATTATTGATCATTTCTTGGTGTCCGGAGCCCCCTAACTTGATTGTCCACATGGTTTTCTGTGTCAATTAATGACTCTGTTCGTGCACTAACATGAGATGCCATCCCCATCACTAACCTCAACTCCCAGCCCATCTCTTCCTCACATCCAAAAAAAACAAACCCAAGAATTCATAGCAAAAATCATGTACAACTGTGTCCCAGAACAAACTGCACAGTTATTTATCTACGATTATAAAGAATCATGTTTGACGGTCAATATCATCAGAACACACAATGAACAGAAGATTGATGAAGACAATAGTGCTAATTGCTTTATGATCCCAAGTTATACAGAAGAAGGCACCATCATCCTATACTAGGTGAACACTAAATACTAGAGTACAAAATTGTCAACTTTCCTCTCTGAAAACTTCCTCAAGAAACCCTATTTACAGAAGAAGATCAAAGAAGAAGAAGGCTGAATTAATCATGCCAACAAAGGAGCATAACAACACATCTTCTGATGATGTAGAGCTTAGCCCTTTGCTCCTTCAGGACACCTCCAAGTCCTCTGCTTGAGACTGACCTCCTTTTGGAACTCCCCATGTTCATCTTCATCTTCTTCTTGGTTGATTGTGGTGTTTTTGCTGCTTTTAGTGTGTGCTTTTGGTGTGAATGAATGGTTTGAAGTGGTGGTGAAAGGGGATGAGGGGTGTTTATATAAGGAGTTTGTGGGTGTGGTCCAAGGGTGCATTGGTCTAGTAAAGAACCAAGTATGGGGTATCAAAGGGTGTGCAGTGCTTCCTAGCTCTTCAGACAGTTCCCATAGGGGCCCCACTATCACTTGGGTTCCACACACACCATAAAATTTGAAATTAAAAGAAAATTCTAACCCTAGTTAATAATTCATATTTTTTAAAATAAAATAAAATAAATAGAATAATAAAATGTTCCCCTATACTTGGTCTTTACTATGGGACATTATGTAATTAGATTTTCTGAGAATGTTGAAATAATCTTAAGTTGGTTGAGTTTGCAATCAATGTCGATTAATAGTTAACGAGATAGCTCAACAAATCATGAGAAATGAATTATTTACAGGAGAAGATTGTAAGCTCAGACTCGACTAATGGAACGCGAACAATCAAAGAAGTATCGGAATCTTCGTCATCCACGTCATTTTCATTCAAGGTCTCAACGTCATCGTTGCACCACTGGCTGAAATCTCTGGAGAAATTATCCACCAAGATAAATTTCAGAGTTGAAGGAATCGTCGGC
Organism: Rubia balearica; assembly: GCA_032355405.1. Taxonomy (NCBI): domain Eukaryota; kingdom Viridiplantae; phylum Streptophyta; class Magnoliopsida; order Gentianales; family Rubiaceae; genus Rubia; species Rubia balearica. The sequence goes on from JAULKJ010000009.1 coordinate 4,108,120, forward strand.
AATTTCAACTTAATTTGCCGATCGGTAGGACTTTATGACTAGAGGACTTCTCGATTACTCTGTGGCATCACTGCGGTATCAGAAGCGACCAAAGATTGTCCTTGCAATGATGGTGGTGGATGAAATCAATGGGTAAGAATTTCAAATAATGGTGATTTAAGGTGGTACTAGTGCAGTGGAGGGAAGGGAAGGTAGTGAAAATAATATTACCATCGACGGTGCACACCTGTGTGCTTGTAGTGTTTGTTGGGCGTCGTTTGAAATGTTCGTGTAAGACACGGAGGAATAGGGGGCGAGAAGAGAGAAAGGGAACCGATGGAGTAGGGAGTGACAGAGTGCAGAAGGGGAAGGTGTGTAGCGGTGCTAAAATCAAATGTGATGGTATTGTTGAGTTGGGTGACGTTGGTTGGTGGTGATGGACGACGTGGTTTTGTGGCAACGTTGGTGGTGGTTGAAATCAATGGGTTACTATTGCCAAAAAAAGTTATTTTTATCATTTACTTTTTAGCTAAAAATGATGAGAGTGATTAACTTATAAACTTTTAATTCGATCAAGAATCATAATGGTACTTTCTAAAAATTTATACGGTGGACAAATGCTATATAGACATTTATAATAAAAAAATTGAAGGTCACCGCTACCCACCTCTTAACATACGAACTAACCGTTAATCATTTCAATCCCTTAAGTTTGACGATTTGATATTCAATAATATTTGTGCATGAAAGAATGGGTGTAATTACTAGACATAAAACTAAACCCAATGTCACTCTCCACATGTAATTGGGTTACTCTAGCTGTTATTCATCACCCACCAACACGAGGGGTCGACCATCACTACACCAAGGTAGCATAGTTCCTTAGTTTAAGAGGGTACCCTACAATGTTGTTCATAATTTCGGTCAAATGATGCTTTTGTTTCCGCCACCGCCCTTAAAATTGGGTTGGGTACACCTACATTTAACCAGTGAACGGGAGTGCAAGCTCAGTTGGCTCCTACTATAAAAAGGCCATAATATTGCAAGTTTGGAACTACTATCTTAACAACTTCAATTATGCAAGTATTTCTTAAACTAATAAACCTAAATTGCAATAGTTAGGACACATGTATCAAATAATTAAGACAGTAGGGTGCTGTTGAAACCTCTAGTCAACGGTTTCGACTATATGTAAACTATAATGTGGGACATTTGCCACATTTTCGTCGTTGGTTGCTCAGGGATTCTTTTGCAAATATGATGATTATTTGGGGTTGGTCTATGATTTCTGCAATTTTCAACCTTCAGACAGAATTTGTTTTATTCGGCGTCTTGTCTGGCGGCTCTTCTTCTATGTCAGATACCAGCTCTTCCAGAATTGCCTCCTGGAATTTTGTGCATTCTCAGCCTTTGGTCCTATTTGCCAAATTTGTTTAGTCGTATGTGACCTTTCAATTGCCTCGTTGTCCCTCTCTTGTATCAGTTCCTCTTCTTATCTCGTGCTTGTCATTCATTTTGGCCGATTGGGAATTTCCCGTTTTTGTCAACCTCATCGCGGAAATTGCTTGCCCATTTCCGTCTGCCTCAGTGATTGGCTTAATTTTTTGCAGTCCACAGCGATTGGGTTCTCCATTTCCGTCAAGGTCAGTGCTTGTTTTAAATTGCAGTCCTTAGTTTCCCTGTGCCTTTCATTAAATGATGCTAATCGTTATTTTCCACTTCTGTATCGTTTTTTCTCAGTGAATGGATCGACCCAGTAGAAGAAACAACCTTTTTGCTGAAATTCCCATTGAATAAAAGGCAAAAATTCTTGCTCAATAGAGACTTGTTTATGCCAACAAAAGAAAGGCTGCACTTGAGAGACCCATTTCCGCAGATGCCTCATTGCACATTCATGGGTTGGAAGATTCCCTCCCCATCTTATCTGTTGGTTAGTTAAAGTTTTGTTTTTCTCAATCTTCTGGTGGTTGTATATGATTCATAAGTTTAGTTTCTCTAATGGTTACTTTGAGCTTTACTTTTTGTTTAAATTGATTGGTACATGTCTATGCTGAACAGAACGGTGGAAACACCAGCTTCGACTCCATGGAGCGTAAGTGTCGTTCATTACGACTATGTTTCAGTTTGATGTGTATCTGTTGTTTTTGTTCCTTTGAGTTTTAATATTAGGAGTTTGAACTTGATTAACTGCAGCGGTGGTGCAGAAGTCAGCTGTTCTGATGTTTTTCTATACCTCTGTAAGGGATGTTGATTTTGAAATCATTTCCTGATGGGACTCAGGACATCGAAAGACAATTGCAAGGTGAATACGGAGAAGATCGAATAGTGAGTCTTAATTTGCCTATTATTGTTGCCTTGTCATCTGTTACACTTGCTAATGGTTCTTCATTTGTGCAGCTGCTTAGACCTCGACCTAGGAAGCTTGGCTTAGGTATCACCTTTCACTGCCTTATATTTGAGGTTGCTCAAAGTTGCATAAAGGTTGTTAACTTAAATTTAATTCCAGGAACTGCCTACATCCATGGTTTGAAGCATGCTTCAGGAAATTTTGTGGTCATTATGGATGCTGATTTGTCGCATCATGTAAGTGTGAACTCTCTCATCCTACTATGCTGATAATGAGGAACCTTGCTCCTAACCCTATTTCATAAATATATGCTTCTTTTCCTTCAAGTATCGTCATTTGATGAGATTAACTTGTTTTGGTGTTGATGGTGAGGTGGGGTAGACCAGGGAACTGTCGTAATTTAGGGATGGTGAGATGGTATTGTGTTGGGAACAAACCTGCAGTTGAATTAACCTTTTATCGTTTGTCAGATATCGTGACTTTTGAAACATGTTACAGTTATGGACCTAAACAGATGGTTGAGTCCTTGCTGATGGCTTTGATCTAGTGGGTTCACTATTCTGTGCATCTATAACTTATTTTAGCGGTCGTATGCATGTGTATCCCTCCCTCGTGTGATTAGCTTTTGCTAGAAGTGTAACTCATACGCATTGATTTCACTCAGTATTACTTTATCTCCTGCCTAATGCAATTTTTTTTGTGCCTCACAGCCGAAGTACCTGCCAAACTTCATTAGGTAAGAATACTACCACTTATGACTGGATATTTATCTTTTTGTGAAGTATATTTCCTGATTTTTCTCGGAAGTATAGGAAACAGGAGGAGACAAATGCAGATATAGTGACCGGAACTCGGTACGTAAGAGGAGGTGGCGTGAATGGATGGAATCTAATGCGAAAGTTGACTGGTAGAGGAGCAAATGTTCTTGCACAAACGCTACTTTGGCCCGGTGTTTCAGACCTGACTGGATCTTTCCGGTAAACCAATAATCTCTCAGCAATACATAATTTGCCGAGGCTATATTCGAAAAGATTAATAACCATTGTTCTGGCTGAAGACTTTACAGAAAATTCGTACTGGAAGATGTGATAAGCTCGTGTGTAAGTAAAGGATACGTCTTTCAAATGGAGATGATTGTTCGGGCTACTAGGGAACACTATCACATTTCTGAGGTAATGGACCTTTAACCTTATCATTAGCCACACCTTATATTCAATCCACTTATCTGATTTAGGTACTCTGTTATACAAGTCGTTACATCTTGGATGTTGCATATGATTGTTTAGGTTGTTATATATATATTTGAGTTTTTGAATTAGTATTAGCTTGCCAACGGAAAAGGAGTTTTTATACTTGAGAAAAATTTGGTTCTCTTTAATGTTATGTGTTTCGATCATTATGGTTATTGTTATAATGTTAATTTTTGGTGATTATTTGTCTTTATTGTTGTATTGTCATGTATTTTGGTTTACCTAATTGTGCTGTGAGGTTTCCTGCAGGCTGAAGCAGAGGGTTCGGGTATTGTTTCGCCGAGGGTGCCTGCTGGACCGCAATCTGGAGCTGATCCATTTGTATGCAAGTTCCCAATAACTAGGTGAGTTTCCTTTAAATCCGTCGACGGGTCCTTTGATACAGTTATGTTTATGTTGCCCGTTGCGCTTGGTATCTACTTTACAGGTTGGACTTGTTATTGGCAAAGGAGGTGAAACCATAAAAAATATGCAAGAACTGGCGCCCGCATTCAGGTATTATTGTGTTTGTATTTTTTGGTTTTAGCTATTGTTCGATGTTCAATTTCAAAGTTTTCTTGCTTTCATTTTTATTACCGATTTTTTTGATATTTATTCCCTCTTTGCATGTGATACCCTTACACTTACCTCCAGGTGATACATCAACTGAGAGAACGTTGCAAATTGATGGCACCAGTGATCAGATTGAGGCTGCAAAACAAATGGTCAATGAAGTGATTTCTGAGGTATGTGTGTGTGATGCAGACAAGGAGAATGAGCTTCTTCTTGGATTCATATAAATGCTAATATTTGATTGCATCAATAATTTGCATTTTGATTATTGTCAGTTGTCCTGTGTTTTCTGTTTCTGTACTGTATTTGTTGTCTTACTGCCATTAGTATTTCTATCATGTTTCAAAGTGATTGTCATTATTTAGTTTGTAGATGAACTGTATGTTTAAATCACTGTTATGCATCACAAGGAACCTTAGTTTAGTCTGCCCTTGCCTTTTTGATTGATAAATTCTTGTAGTGATCAACACTGCCAATGATGTTGACTGTGTTGGAAGTCCTTTCAGGTTAATGATTTATTGTCAGTACATTTATACAATGTATTGAACACAGTTGTGAAATAGGTAGATTAATTGCTGTCCACAATTCTCTTTTTTAAATATGATAGTATGTATTTAAAGCATGAGCTCTGCTAAGATATGCCTAGTGTCTAGCTGGATAGGATCTTAGTGACATAGTATTGTTACCCTTTAAACTGTAGATGAAAAAGTTTTTTGCATATGGAATATATCCTGTCATTCTTCTTGGTTCCCTTAGCTATATATCTTTGCAGTTCATATTTGCTCTCAGATCAGTTGGGATGAGTTGTGGAAATAAGACTTGGGGATCTTTGGAACTTGGAGGTCAAAGTTCAGGTTTTACATTTATAAATAGTGATGGAATATTTGATAATTTGGATAATGTCTTGATCCCCTGTTCAACTATTCGATATATTTGGATATTTGGCTTTGCGTGAGGCAGGTTTTCCACCGGTCTTTCCCGTGAGGTAACTGAGACCAAAATAGTTCAATAATATATAAGGATTGTCATGAACAGATATTGTAGTTTCCATAGTTTTTTTTGCTCAAATATGTAGGTTTGGGTTATGGCCTTGCTCAGTCTATACTGGTGCATTTTGCATCTCAATACTGATTTTGGGAGCTATTGTAGGGTTAGTGGGTGTGGACTTGGTGGCACCAACACTAATCTCTTTGGTGTTGGTGGTCACTCAGCATTGTTCTGGTATGGTTCTTCACTTCTTCTCTAATAACTGTCATAGTTTGAAGATAGCTGAGGACCAGCTAATGCCAGGATGCTAGTAGGGTCCTCCTACTTATTGATATTTATATCCGCCTGCATGTGAAATGTTGACAAATTAATAATTTCGTTATTGTTATAATTGTGAAACACAGGGTCATTGAGTGTAGTCTTGAAATTTATGATGATCTTTAAGGGTTTTCCAACCTTTTATTTCCCTATAGTATATATTATCATGATTTCAATTGCTACGAATATAGTCTAGTTATCTCTATTTCGGGCAGGTTGTTTCAATTCCTAAGGACTTCTACTTATTGTTTTGATCTCTATCATCTGCCTGGACCTCTCATTGTGATCCTAGATAGCCTGTGAAAGTTGGATTACATTTGAGTACATTGTATCTAAACATAGTGTTATTGACGAACCATCTTGAAACTGATATCTGCTAACATCTATTTCTTCTAGCTTGGAAACACATGAGTATCACTTCTTCTTTGGTTTGGGAAAATAAATGGGCTATGTATTGTATGCACAGATAGGGGTAGTACCTGTGCATTATCCATATAGCTTTTATGTGTTTTTTGCTCTTAGTTTTCAGTTGTTAGGCATACCATTGATAGACAACCGAATCTTACATTTGTAGATTTTTCAGGCACCCTTTCTATTGCAGGAATGTTTATCGGATTGACAAGATTAGGTTGCCTCATACTGCTCTGTATTTTTGGATGGAAATGAGTTGTCTCTATATTGATGAATGTTCGTATAATTAAATTGGTTGGACTAATTGAATTTATAGTCTATGTGCTCATGGTAATTAGGTAGTTAAAGTTCATAAGCCTTTTGTCTGTTTTGGATTCTGCTCATCACTTGTTATATGAAACATGTTAGTTTTGTTTCCCTTCCCATGTGTTTTCCTTTTGTACCTATTCCCCTCGAATAGGGAGTTGATGGGCTTCTGCTGGAGTATTCAATAGGGCCAGCCCACCAGTACGGTATGTAGGCGTCTAAACCTTGACATTTGTATGTAAGCATGAATTGTGATGTTTGGTGTATAAATCTGGTAGCAATTATTTCTGATATTTGTATCGATTCTCTCTTGCCAGTCTGTTGAAATTTTCTTTTGCATATTGATTCAAAATTGTGTATAGCATGTATGTGTTCATATCTTCACGGTTCATTAAGATAACAAATCCATGCAGAATCGTATGAGAAATCCAGCTATGGCTGGAGGTTATTCCCAGCAAGGTTATCAAGCTCGCCCTCCCACTAGCTGGGCTCCGCCTGGTGCACCGATGCAGCAACCTGGTTATGGTTATGTGCAGCCTGGGGCTTACCCTGGCTCTGCTCCACAGTATAACATGAGTCAACCACCCTACCCTGGTTATCCGCCACAACCTGCTGCTGGTGGCTATACCTCTGGCTGGGATCAGTCCACTGCTGCTTCAAACCAACAGACTTCTCAGGGAGGATATGATTACTATGGTCAGCAACAGGCTTCCCAGCAGCAGCAGGTGGCTGGAAGTGCTGGTACTGGGGCCGACAATGCAGCTTATGGTTATAATCAGCCTAATTCTGGTTATAGTCAAGGACAGGTTTATTCTCAGGATGGTTATGGTGGATATGGTGCGCCTACTGCTCAGTCTGGGTATGGTCAGTCTCAACAGAACGCTGGGTATGATCAGCAACAAGGTTATAATTCTGCATCTGGATATGGTAGTGTAACAAATCCACCAACAGAAGGTCAAAACCCTTCATATGGAACTCAAGCTGATGGTAGCCAAGCTCCGCCTGTCCACTCGGCCTCAACTGGCCAGCAAGTTTATGCTGCTGGTCAACAACAGCCCAGTCCTAACACTAATTACCCACCACAAGGAGCTGCCCAAACTGGTTATGGAGTGCCTCCAACCTCTCAAACTGGTTATGCAACTCAGCAACAAACAGGATATGGCTCAACTTATGCAGCCCCTCTGACTCAAAAGCCTCCAACTAGTCAGCAAGCCTATGGGCAACCGCAGCAGTCACCTACAGCGGCAGGAGGTTATGGATATCCCCCACCTACAGCTGGTTATGGACAACCAGAATCTGGTACTCAGAGACCTCCATCAACTGGCTATGGAACTCCAACATCTCAAGCTGGTTATGGTGTTGCAGCATATGGTGCTCCCCCACCATCTCAGTCCAGCTATGGGCAGCAGCAGGCTGCACCATATAGTGGTGCTTATAGTGGGGGTTACTCTCAGCCACCAGCATATTCTTCTGATGTCAGCTCAGGTGGTAATGCTAGAGGATCCTACGAAGCTGTTCCTGCAACTCAGGGTAGCCAACCAAGTGCAGTGGCGAAAGAGACTTGATGCAAGGCTGGGTGGTTAATGGTTGACCGTCCTTGTCGTTTGTGGATGATGGCTTAGGGTATCTTATGGCATGTGTTAGGTATGTTCGGTGAGGTTACTCTTAGGGTATCTATGGTCTGTTAGATCTTGCCTGTTTCTTTATTGTGGTATTTTTTTACTTTTATAATTATGGGGTTTGAGTGTGGTCTTGAAACCATCACCAAGAATTTCTCTATCAACATTTTTGTTTTGTTTCAGATAATAACTGTTCTAGCTAGCTGAAACCATTGTGCAAGTGCTAACTTTGTGCAATTGCACTGAATCTCAGGGTTTTTGTGCATTGGCTTACATTTTGACGTGTTGGTAATTTTCATTTCTCTTTGTCATGGTAAAATATTCAAAAGATATTTTGTTAATTTTCTGAAGATCCCTCGGCAATTAATGTTTGCTTCTCCAATTTGGTCCGCAAAACTCCATCCGTATGAGTTTAATCCGAAACTGGTATTCGAGCTTGCATCCCTATTGTTCATCCTAAATTATAAGAATTTGGGTATTATACAAATATAACCCTATATAATGGAAAAAGTATAGATACAACTCTCAGTTAATTTTTAGTGCAAATATAACCCTGACTATTGAATGAAAGTGTAAATATAACCCTGTGATGCCTTTTCCGGCGTTGACTGACATTTTCCGGCAGTTGACTGACTTGTAAAGACCATTTTACCCTCAGAAATTTTTTAAATTAAATTTTAATCCCAGAAATTTTTTAATCCCAGAATTTTTAATTTAATTAAATTCCATTCCGGCAATTAATCCCACCACCGCAGCCCAACGCCACCGAACGCCGCCGCCGCTCACCGGAAAACCCATTCGGATATGCTTCCCAAAACGCAGGCCAGAGAACGAACAAAAACAACCC
>JAULKJ010000009.1:4127668-4137700 GCA_032355405.1 Rubia balearica
CCTTCAGGAAAGACGGGGTTTAATTAAAATAGTAAAAGATCTTAGTTGAATATTAAAATTTTATTATGCAACATGTAGTAGTTATAAAGTTTATAACCCGAGTCATGCAATCCGAAAATTTTATCTTGATTTATTCTAATTTACACTTTAAATTTTGACCTTTCCATGGTTTATGAAAATACCGTCTTTCAAGAGACGGACTCACAAGTTTTTCTTAAAATTCAGAACTCCTCGTCGAAGTGTTTTTTAAGAAAGTAAATTAAATAGTTTGTCAATTAAAAAAAATGACGTATCATCTCAAGTGAGATTCGAACTCACATCACCAAGGAAAGTAACGGTAACCATAGCACATAACGACACAAATAGTTTTCAAATATGGTGTTTCCTGATTTGGCACCTATCCATTCAAAAAAATTGAAAAATCAATAATAGGTCAAAATCGAATCGGTATTTAATTCAATTTACTGATTAATCGATTAATATCGGTTACGATTATCAAGTTATGTCGGTTAATCGATTTCTTTATCGTTTTAATTTTTTTAATTTGTCTAATCGAAAATCGGCAAGAGATTTTATAGCACATTAATTAATTTCAACAAAAAAATTAATTCTTTAAACTTTTGGTCTTGATCACAAACCTAATAAGAAAACTTTAAATTACTAACTTATTTTTAAACTCTATATTATTAGCCCATGTATCTTTAAATAATAATTAGGCCCAAAGCAAATAATTATGCAAACAAATATTGATGTAACTTATAATTGTGCCCAACACTAATAAACATTGACGGGATACAATTTTAATATTAATTCAAAAAACTATCCAACTCCTATGCGACATAATTATCCAATTTCTAAATTTCTTACCTTTTATTCTAAGTTTTGCGGCTCTAACTACCAATCAATAATAATATGGATTTATATATTTTTTATTTTAAATGAGAGATATATGGTAACCGGTAATAACCGACACATCATTCGAAACTGATACTAACCGAAATAGTAAAACCGGCAACACCATAGGTCATTTATTCGGTTCCTTATAAAATTTTATAAACCGGTAGAAACCGAAATCGATTAATCGCCTAATCGATAAACCTACCGTTTGAACATCCCTAGACGAGTTTTCATTCTTTAACGTATTTTAAAAAACAAAAACAAAACTCACACACTGTAATAGTACACCTTAACCTCGTTGAAATTCAGATTCATATTGTTGTGATTGGATTGCCTTATTCTAGCTGAAATTTGAATTCACATCATTATAATAGGATCGCTTTACTCAATGAGATTCGAACTCGCATCACTATAATATTATAGTCAAGTTTAAAGAAAGAAGAAACTCGAACATAACATGTTAGAATAGATATTACTATAAAGAGAAAAGTGCTTTTATAACCCTACCTACTTGACATAAGTGCCAATAAATATAACCCTCAGATAATTTTAAGTGCAGATATAACCCTACCTAGTTGATGTAAGTGCAAATATCCCTCAGATCCCATTTCCGCCGGACCACCGCCAGACCGCCGCTGACTGGTCAAATTCCGGCCAAATTTCGGCGACCGGTGGCGGTCCGACTGTGGTCCAGCAGAAATGGGGTCTGATGGTTATATTGGCACTTATATCAACTAGGTAGGGTTATATTTGCACTTAAAATTATCTGAGGGTTATATTGGCACTTATGTCAAGTAGGTAGGGTTATATTGGTATATATCCCTAAAGTATAAGATAGACTATATGTCTTTATATGTGAATAATTGTCGAGGATCAAATCTAACCGTTAAACACATGATACAAATGGCCTCAAGACCTTTATTACTATTCATATCTCTTCATTGTAATTGTATGCTCATAGTTTATAGTTTAAACATTGCAAACCAAAAAATCACATTTTCTTATCTCCCGACACACACACGAGGTGACGCTTGTGTATGAATTTCGTGAAACTCTCTTAAACCCTTAAATCATTGTGGACAACACTCTAACTTACCACTATCCACTTTCTATTAGTTAGAAGTGAGTGAGCGAGCAATAATATAAACATTATCTTTGACTTCTTGCTCCCGGATTTTGTAATGAAGCCCAGGTGCTCATCGAGCATTCAAGTGCACCCATGAGAATAGTAAAGAGAAAACGAGCAGCTAGGATTTGGTGTTGGGCATAATTGAGAGAGAAGAGGAAGAGTTTAATTTGGAGAGGGAAAATGAAGCATTAAAATGATTGTAGGGAGAAGTGGGAGCGTTAGCGCAATAATTGAGAGGGGAACAAGCCACCATGTGATACATGACAGCGTCTGGGATTTGTAAATTTAATCCCACACCTGCCATTAATTCGCTACCACGTGTGAAGCAAACGAATCCCACTTCATTAATCATCCCATTATGCATGTAAATATAGCATGGTCTAGGGGTAAATCGATCCTTTCCCTTACGGTCAGATAGGCTGAATTTGGCAAGAATTGAAGTTGTGCAATTTAGGCTGAGACAGCCCTTAATAGAAAAAATGCAATTTAACTAGTACTTAATTACCAAATCTGAAATTTATTAAGTGTTGGGCCATTCAAATGACAAGTCCAAGTGGGTCAAAACACCCTCAATACCACAATTATTAATTTAAATTAGAATAAAGTGTCAAAATAACCTTAACTTTAGACTGAATGTGCCAATATAACCCTGTAAAATCATAAAGTGCCAAACTAACCATAACTTTATGAAGTATGTGCCAATATAACCCTTGGATGCGTTAACTCCGATTGACATTGAGAATTTTCATCGGAAATTAAGAAAATGACCATTTTGTCCTTGGATTAAAAAGAAAAGGACAAACCCCATTTTTTTCTTCCCCTTTTTCTTCGCGACTGATAACCTCTGTCGGAGGTCCTTTTTTTCCTTCGCAAATGATAATAGAGTTCCAACCCTCTGCCCTCCCTGGTCATCGTTGACACCAGCTTGAGGGAGGTTTGGTAGCGTCGTAGACCTGGTATCTTCGGCGAAGACCTGGTGTCGCCGGAGGAGACCTGAATCGGGGTCGCAGTGATTGAGGGGTGGAGCCCGGTGGAGTGAGAAAATCGAGGGAGGTTTGGAGCAGGGTTGGCGATGCTGAATCGAGGCTGCAATGGTGGGGGTGGAGCCCGGTGGAGGGAGTAAATCGAGGGAGGTTTGGATCAGGGTTGGCGGTGTTGAATCAAGCTCGCAGTGGTGGAGATGAGGAATCTGGCGGAGGGAGAAAATTGAGGGAGGTTCGGTGCGGGGTTAGCAATGCTGAATCGAAGCCGCGGTGGTGGAGGGTTGGAAGGCGAAGAAAGCTGGTGTTGTCGGCAGAGACTTGGCGGCGTTGGTATGACTAATGGCGGCGCAAATCATCAACGGTGAAGACCTAGCAGGCCAATCTCTGTCCAGTCTTCGTTGAGCTTCCATTGACGGTGGCATACGGGCAGGCCGGTGATGATGACGTGGTTGAGGTGCTGGTGGTTTTGTCATTTCGAATCCCAATAGGGTTTTGCCCTTTGTCATCTTCGAACTGTTGTTGAAGCCTTCCATGGCGGTGGCGCATCCTCTCGCCTACCTGTTGCTGGTTGCCGTGTTTTTTTGTTTCAAGATTTGGATGTTTTAGTATTTTTGGTCTGATTTGTCGTGGTCTGTGATTCATTTTTCTTTTCCGATTTGGTGAGGTGGGATGGTTACGGGCGCCGACAGTGGTGGCGGTGGTGGCGGGCGCCGATCGTTGTGGGTGGTGGTGGGTGGTGGTGGAGGGTGATGGCAATAGGAGGGGCTAAATGGGAAAAAAAGAATTAAGCTGAAATAATGTAGGGCAAATTTGTCATTCTTAGTTCGGTCAACGGTCACATAGGCTAGTCAACGCCGGAATGTGACCAGAAGGTTATATTGGCACAATTCATTGTAAAGTTAGGGTTAATTTGACACTTTTTTATTTTACAGGGTTATATTGATACTTTCAGTCAAAATGTAGGATTAGAAAAACATTTGACCCTTTAAATTACATCAAAAAAATTGAATCTTGTTGGGTACTAAGACACAAAGGTGTGTTTGGTATCTTACTTATACAAGCAAAGCTGACTTATTTTAAAAATAGTGGGAGACCAGGTTTATCTTTTCCGACAAAAATAAATTATATTTTAAAACAAACTATTTTTTAGGAGTTCAACGAACACTAAAAGTTGCTTAGCTTACAAGCAAAGCACTTAATGTGTATTTGATGGAGCGGTGTTTATAAACAAAACAGATTTATTTTCAAAGATGGGAGAGACCAGTTCTCTTTTTGCTCCAAATATGCCTTTCGTGTTTCTAAAAAAAAGTTTTTTATTTTTGCCTTTATCAAACACTAAAAATTGTCTACTTTTAAGTCCCACCAAACATAATAAAAGTCCTACCAAACATTACCGAAAAGTAAGGACGAAGAGAACATGATATTGGTGCAAACTTGCATTCAAATTTACAGAAATTATATTCAGACCATAAGATATACTGTATACAAAGAACTTGGCTAAAAAAGCATATTTCAATTTTCTAAAGAAGATGGTGTATTTCAAAAAAAATGGTGGTTTTCAAAAAGAAAAATGAAATCAGTGAAAAATGTTTGTTTAGTTTTACACTATCCAGGACATCAATTCTTGCCCAACAAATCAAACACAAACGTTCAATATGCATATCTGTTACAACTCACTGAGAAAGAGTACAGGTGCCACTATTAGACCTCCGTGGTGCTGAAAATCTATGCATGCATTGTAGAAAGAAAGGTCAAAAACCTATGTATAAGAAAGCTCTATGGCTCTATTTGGCAGAGCTTATAAGCTATTTTGCTTATATGCAAAACACTTTTTAGTGTTTGGTAAAGTGCTAAAATACAGGTTAAAAACTATTTTTGAAGGAAAAACAGAAGTTGGTCTGTCCCCGCTTTCAAAATAAGTCAATTTTGCTTATAAGCACAGTTCTAACAAACAGAGCCCATATATCGAAACGCTTTGCTCCTTTCCGCCTATACACTACTCTTTAAACCGTAGCCACTCCAATTAGAGAATATTTTTCCAGAGAGCAAACAAGGCTCTTGGGGACAACAGCAAAGCGAACGCCAGAATAGAACCAAACAGAATTCTGATAACGTATCTCATGGTGTCATCTTCATCAAGCTCTTCCACACTACTGGAGGTTGACATAGCCATTGCTGAAGGGAGCGCTTCAATGACTGCATCTGCCAGATCATTAATGAATGAAGGGGTGCAATTCAGTGCAGGAACACGGCCCCAATTTGAGATGCCAGACTCAAGAGCAAGTTCTCTGTATTCCATATCAATTTCTTCAAGGGTCTCTATGTGCTCACTGACAAAGCTGCACGTGCAGAAGTGCTTATTATCTGAGGATGGTAAAAAGGAGGCAAGCGAAGTATACAGGCAGCACAAAGAGTTTGCAGTTATGGGTAAAAGTAGCAGTGCACGTGATCTAGGAAAGAACTCCCCCAAACTATCAGTTAGATACTCCCAACATCCATAATAGTCATATCTTGGCTTAGGCTGGTGAGCGTTCATGCTAAAGCAGAAGGGTTTTGCACCTGTTAAGCAAACATTCTAACAAGATATGTATGAGAAATATAACTTGATTTGCATCAGAACCAACTGCAACCTCTAAGAGACTAGACATAACAATCGCCCTCGCCAACTTAAACAAAACCTAAAACTACTTATCTAAAACACTGTATCCATTACTATCTTGGGCTATATGCACACACACAGAGTCACCATTATCAGGGAGAAAATGGTGCTCAGGATTAAAAATTAGGAAAGTAAACAAGGAGAGAGAAAGACGATTCAAGTTACATAATGTGATCCGCTCTAATTTGGCATTCATATTCATACTAATTGTCCAACTCTCCTAACCAAATATTTACTAATAGCTCAGCTAACCAATTGAAAAGAACAAAGCTCTCCTTCTGCTTGACCATGCCATTCTCCATCCACTGTCTTATTATACATTATGAACCAAGCAATTCTATCCATTTACCCTTCGGCCCTTTTTAGATCATGACACATATATGAACCAAAACTTACTAGAATCAAATCATCGCAACAGATGACATTTTACACTCATAGCTTCAATATAAATGTAAATTATGTCTTGTCTGTCTTTTTTTCTTCAGATAATATAATGTATAAAAGCAACAGAAAAGACAGATCAACTTCCCACCATTTAGAAGGGAAACACATGTAGGAAGCCTGAAAGTTTATCCCAGTTAATATGCAAAGAGTTATAAGCCTGCAATTACAATTTAACTCATCCCAAATCAGCTTCATATTTGTTTCAATGTCGACAATATAACCTCATCTTCAGAATGCCATTTGAAATAGAAAAAAAGGTAAACATTTATACTTCCAAAACCAAATATACTTCTGAGAGATGAACAAAATTGAATGAAAGATAAAACGGAACATTTATTCCCAACCACCTAAGCAAACTCTTATATTTGAAGGAAGAGAGCAAACAGATAAAATGATGGAAGGGCTTGGTGCATTGACCAGCAGAAGAAAGAGAAACAGTGATTTCACAACATACTGTTCTTAAAATGGAACAGTTTGCAAGGAACGTCAATAATAAACTATTACCCAGTCATATATACCTTTAGTATGATCCTACATCAAAGCGGGCTAATAATGCAAGAAGAGAATCTCAGAACAAAAATGAATTCCCAATTCATTTCAAAATAAAGTGAATAAGACAGGAAACACAATCCACTATATAGAACATACCTCACAGGAATGGCCAGCAGAGACTTCACACCTTTCTGGCCAAGTTCGACAAGAGTTTCGTCTGTATATGGTTTCAGCCATTGCACGGGTCCTACTCGACTCTATATACATGAAACAGAACATGAACAGAGAGGCCAAAATAGTTCTCACAAACGCATATTGTGCCAAATTCAAACAATCAGGAAGGAGAAAAATACATTTGGATCAAGGCATTCCGATGGAGATCAATGACAGCCAAACAAAAGTGTACACATATTTTTGAGCATCTCAGTTACTATGTTGACAAGTAGGAAGTAGCAGAACATCGTGAATCAATAACGCCATTACAAACCTGGTAAGCCAAAGTGTGATCATTTTTAATTCCTCTTGCCTTCAGTTCTTGCATTATTAACAATATGCACTCTTCCATCTGAGCTTTATATGGATCACCAGCATTGTCAATGTAACTTACCGGTACTCCATGGGCGCTGAAAAATATCATTACCTGCAATACCATTATGAATGAACCAGTAAGCTTAAGGAACAGAAAGTGAGTATTCAGCCAATAAGGGGAATGGACTAACCTCCATAGGGTCAGAGAAATGTTTCAACTCCTTCTCAATCAAATCAGCCATAGATTTGATATATCCTTCCCGCTGATACCATGACTGAATAATAGCAACGGGAAGATTTGATAATTTTGCATCATGCCTGAATGAGGACTCGGGTTATTATGTAATGATTGTGAAAAATGCACGGGTACTTGTAAATATACAGCAAATATACTTGATGCCATCACATACACGATCTTACCTGAACATGTCTTCAAGGACACGGATGCTTGAGCCTGTGGTAGAGATTGAATATTGAGGATAGAGTGGGAGTACTACAAGCCTTGTGATCCCTTCTTTCTTAAGCTGTGACAGGAACTTTAACCTGTCAATTGACTAGCATTCTAATTGTTGACATTATTTAGAGTTTTCTCACAATGTAAAGTATGTGAATGTCAATTAGAAGAAATGTGAAATTCTTGATTCATTAGCTACAAAGAATCTGCTATTATACTCCACAGACGAGGAATACAGGCGAACATGTTTTCCATAAACCTGGAAAACATATTTCCTTGAAAACCTGTAATGTACTCCCATAGTTGAACAAAAAAACTCTGAGTAGCCTGGATTAGTTAACCTAATAAAAGGAGTGCGATGAGATTGAAGTCTCAGAACCTTTTTTGACTCAATGGAAATACAGCTAAGACAAAACAGAAGTGGAACGGCTTTTCTCATAACCCAAAAAGAGGATGAAAAAGGGCCTTTAGAGAATAAAGTCCAGTTACTGATGTGAAAGGTTCCAGGCTTCTAGATACAAAAATGAAAATCCAGAAAGAAAAATTAAACTGAATGCACTTGACAAACAAAACTCAACTGGTAGGTGAAATTAAGTATTCTAGCAGACAGTATTAATTATACAAAAAACTCAGCTCTCGGAACTGACAGTTAAAGAGAATCCCCGGTCATAACCTTGTGTTTTTCCAAGTAGTGATACTGATACATGCACTATCACAGCATGTTTTCCTTAAACTCTAGTGGAAAAGAGAAGTTATGAAAACGGGACAGGGAGTGATTTTTTACAAGATATTCAGCTATGTTCATGCGTAAACATCATCCTTAAGAGTTCTAAAAATGTAAAACAAAAAAGTGGATGATTGATCAAAACATTTCATTATAGAACTTGCCTGGTGAACAGCTTCCTCGGTAAATGGATGCCAATATCGCATTGCAACGTAAACATTTGCAGGAACATCTTTGGCTTCAAGTGCTGCCTTCAAAGCATTTGCCTTTCAGAAGAAATATTTGTGTCAACTATGCAGAAACAAGTAATATGCATGGTATACAAAAGACCTAGAACAAGGAAAACAGTCTAACATGTGTACCTGCTCATTTGTTATTTTACGAAGAGGGGAACCGCCTCCAATGGCAGCATAACCCTCCTTGCTCTTTGGAGCTCGAAGAACAGAGATGAGTTGTGCCAATGGACGTTGCAGGAAACGAAATAATCTAGGAAGACGTATAATATCCTAAAACACAAGAAGCAATTTTATTCAGAAAAAAAAGTCCCTAATAACTTTATCTAATGCAGTTGAGACCATTTAATGAAGGAGAATTTTCTGGCATACCGGGTCAGCAAATAAATTGTACAAAAATGGTTGAACATCATGAAGTGTGTCAGGCCCTCCAAGGTTCAAAAGCAACACTCCAATCTTCTCCTCGGCAACGGATGAATGGGACTCCACAGTATTTCCCGAATATGTCAGTACACCTGCAGAACAAGAAGCAGAATTCCTTCGCACGGATGGACCTCCAATAACACTTCTATTCTTATCAGTGGACTCTGAAACTGAAGCATTAGTTACTTTAAGGGAAATCACTGGTACTCTACTCCGACGCCATACCCTACACACAATCAAAGCTTCAAAATATTATCTTTCTAGGAGTAAACAATCATTGATTATGCTCAGAGAACAAAAGGGAAAATCTTTCGGATCCAACGTATGACGGAAATTCTATTCTAAACAAGAGAAGTCGATACCAAAAGCACCAAAAACAAACCTTTAAACTTTAAGTGTTTAACCATATTTTAGACTAATAAATTATCGAAAAAGATGAAGAAGAAGAATTGTTTGCATACTTACATCACAGATGAGGCGTTGTTATTGCTGAATCTACGAAAAGTGGAAGAGGGGAGCCTGGCTTGCGGAAGAGCACGGGAAGCGGTTGTAGCATCCATAGCTCCGCAAATTGATGGAGTTCAGCAAAATATTTCGAAGGATCTGCAGACCGGTTCCAGTCAGTTAGGAGGGGGTGTTGGAGAAATTGGTTAGTGCGTACGCGTTCAACAATGGAGGCGCTCATATGCCCAGCCAACGCACTTTTTCTTTATTCGTCCCCACCGAAACCATAGGTATAGGTATTCCTAGGGTGTTCAAATTACCCGACACGAGCTGATCCGACCCGTTTTGACTCGGTTTATATGGGTCGGGTCAGGTCACCGACCTATTTGGATTGATGTGGGTCGGGTCAAAATCGGCCGGGTCGAATTTTGATCCATACTAAGCTGTTTTGATCCATTTGCAATTTTACCTCTTTTTTTAAAAATAATTAGTTTAATACAACATACCAAATATTAATTTAATTCTAAACAAGTTTAACATTTTTTATTTTTTTTATAAAACTAAAAATAATTTTGGAAAGCTACTATTAATTATAAATAATATATTTATTAATATATAAAAT
>JAULKJ010000009.1:4165698-4184020 GCA_032355405.1 Rubia balearica
ATAGTTACTAAGACAATTGAGAGAAAGGGATTTTTTCAAATGTTATGGTGCTTCATTGAACCATCTAAATTTAATCTGAACAATATTATTGGCCATTTATTTTTCTCTGTAAAAGAATACCATATATGGTTTCTTCCTTTTTGTTCCCCCGGGTCTTTATATAACCATTTTTCTATTTATCTGTCACAGTGAGATACACAATTTGCGGACTGAAACTCTGAAGCAGCAATATCACATGGTGAGGCCTTTTTTTATTCCCCGATGAAGTCGATGCTTTTATTAGTTTCATCAAACATGCCTAACGTTTATAGTTATGTCAACATCTTGCAAATAAACACAAGCTAAACATGATTATTCTATCATACTTTTCACCTGTGAGGGTGCATACAGGAAATAGTGTAAGTGTACTAACGTGTTATGCTTATCATATGTATGATGTGATCCTTTTGTAGTGACTACTTCCCCCTAAATTTTCTGAGCTATCTTGTGTAACTTTTAGTATGATGGAATGGCAGGTTAAAGATAGAACTTCCAATGGTAATTCAGCCTATGGTTCCCATGTCATGCAATATGGTGATTTAAAGCTGAGTGTGGAAGATCTTTTCCTCTATATGGGTACAAACCCTGCAAATGATAATTTCACTTTTGGCCATGACAACTTTATCCGTCCACCTTTGAAAGTTATTAATCAGCGTGATGCTGATTTAGTGCATTTTTGGGACAAGGTAAAGCTCATCTCTTATGTTGTAACTGTTTGGTGCTTTGATCTTTGTTGTAGTTTTGTCTCGGAGCATGACATGGTTTAGAGGTGCAGGAAGAGCATAGGAATGGACAGCAGAACTGATAATAAAATTGAGTGGTTACCTTACCTTTACTGTTTTGAACTCCTTCGTTGCTGTGTGAAAATGAAAACAATTGCCCTAAGTTGGTAGAAGTAAATTGTGCGAGGTTGTAAAAATTGTTTTTATTTAGTTAAAGTTTTTTTGTTAAGCAAGAGAAACTAGCCTTACCCATTCGTTGGTTTTCTACTCGAGTAGTTGCCAGTCAGCCCTGAAAAATTTAGGCTGTGTTCAGCTTTCCTTACAAGAAGGTATTGAATGTTTCCAAATGCTTGCAGTTCCGTAAGGCTCGTGAAGGCTCTGAAAGGAAAGTTGAAGCTCAGAAACAGGTTTTTGAAGCAATGTCCCACCGAATGCACATTGACAACAGCATCAAACTAGTTGGGAAGCTTCTCTTTGGAATTGAGAATGGCCCCGAAATTCTGAATGCTATCCGTCCAACTGGCCAGCCTCTTGTTGATGACTGGGACTGCCTCAAATCTTTGGTACGCCTCTACATTCTCTTACTCCTGCTTTGAATTTTTAAATTAAAACCAGCATCACTGAAATTGGAAAAGTAATGTTGAAATTCAAAAACAATCCGTAACACTACAAGAGTCATCAGGTTAGCTTGAAACTCCCTTTGAAATGTTCACCACAGCGTTCCTCTGTCTATAAATATGCTAGTATCAGTGCAGTTTCTCTAGAACACTGTCAACTTAAAAGCAATCTTTCTTATCTTCTCAACAGGTCAGAACATTTGAGACACATTGCGGCTCATTATCCCAGTACGGGATGAAGCATATGCGAGCTGTTGCTAATATCTGCAATGCTGGAATCACCAAGGAGCAGGTGGCTGAGGTGGCAGGGCAGGCTTGCGCACGCATTCCTTCAAATTCTTGGAGCTCTCTCAGCCGGGGATTTAGTGCATAACTGGCATTGAGTCAGCATTTGAATTTCATGAATTCTGTCGGTGTGTGTATTAGCATATTTATAACATTTCCCCTGCATGTGCTGGCATCCACCCTTGTAAAATAGATGATGCTGCTCATCTCCTTTTCTGCGCAACTAATTTTCTGTAAATAATCTCAGAATCTTTCTTGTACCCCAAATCCTAGTTGCTTACTTTTTAATGATCTGTGTTCATCTGTTTGGTATATATGGAAGGGCCATTAGCATTCCTCATTGTTGTCTTGTTTCGAATCTATTGATTTTATTTTTAAAACAAAGCTTAACTCTGTGTACTTACTTAAGTGGACACGCAATATCTTCAAAATATATAAACTTACTCGTTTATCTGTTTGTGGTACCATAGGTATCGATTGTTGGATTTATGTGAAGAAAATGAGTGGTTGAAATTGAATGAATGTAAGAAATTGAAGTAATTTTGTCCAAAATGAAAAGTGTCATTTTAAAAAATACTATTAAGTGTGTGAAGGACTAATATGATATGGATATGGGTTTCTGGAAATATCGGGAATGGATTGAGTATATTTGTTGTAAAATGATATTTGGTTCATAATTAAAAGACAAAGTCTTACGGTGAGACCAATCCAACATGGGGTTTCATACTAAAGTTTTAAAAGTTCAAGAATTGGTTGTGTAATTGTGATAACTTGCAGTTTAGTCCTAGTATATATATTAAAATTGGAAAGCATCTTTACCAATTTTTTGCTCATTTTTATTTCCGATTTTCCTGCAAGCTCAAACATCTTCTTCTCTTTCAAAATAGAAATTGCTCTCTCACAAAATCCAACCGCACGCAATTCTTACAACCGCTTGATTTCTTCTATTTAATCGGTTATTGCTTTGATTTTCTTCCTCATTTGAAGTGCGCACAGATCGGATTGAAGCTGTGCTTTTGTTCCGGTGATTTTTGTTGTTTTTCATTCATTTTTGACAATCTAAGACTGGCGAGTTCGGGTTGTGTTTTATCTGCCAAGATAATATAGCCACTAGGTTTTTTTGTTCGTATTTTTGTGTTTTTTCTTCGATTTTCCCCAATTTTTTGGATGTATGTGATGTTTTATGCTTCGTGTAGGTTTCCTCAGTGTTTATTTTGCTACTTTTGTGTTTTTCGTTTGATTGTGTAGTTTAATGTTTCTTTATTTTGTTACATTTGAAGTTTCTAGGGATTTTTATTCACTGTACTCATATTTAGGGAGTGCTTTTTTTGTCTTTGTTGAGTAGTTAGTGTTTTTTGTGTTTTATTGCTTGTATGTGATGTTACACGACTGTTTTTGTTCGATTTTTACATTGATTGTGTTTGATATTTTAGGTTTTCTTTAGGGTGTGTGTTAATTTTTGTGTATTTGTTGTTGGTTTGTAGATGTCGAAGAATAAAGTTGCTGATGAATCACTTATTGATGTTCTCTAGGACATTGCAAAGAGCTATGATGATCCTGCTGAAGGAAGTCCTGCTTCTGTCATAAAAAATCCAAAGAAATGAACATATTTTCAAAGTATTTTCTGTTTGTCTCTATTTTGATGGTAATTTTCGACTGTATTTCCATATTTAATTGTAAATTGTTAATGTTCAGTTTTTGTGATGTTGTAATTTTATGACATGATGTTTTATAGTTTTCTGTTGATGTTTCACTTATACTTTTTCATGTTGATCAATCATCTATTGTCTTTCTAGTGTGATTTTTCATCTATTGTGTCTTTCATGTATTGTGCTTTAGGTTTTGTTTTCTGTCTGTTCATGTATTTGATTTGTCATTTTCTATTTGACCTGGAATGTTGTTATTTATAGTTCACTGAATGATGTTTTAAGTTCAAGTGATAATGTATACTTTTCAGTTTGATATGCTTCTTGTTGGATGGCACGATTATTTTTTAGAGGTGTATTTTATGAATTTTGGGTATGTTTTGGTTCATGTCTAAATTTAGGAGTGTGGTGTAGTTTGTGATTTGGGCTGAGGTTTTAAATGATAATTTATATATATTTTTCTTGTACTCGTTTGGTATCATTTTGCAGTTTTTGATGTTTTATATCTCCAATTAGGCATTTAGTTTCAGTTTGATGTTATTGATGTTTTACAGTTTCAATTTTCATAAGATTGTAGCTTGGGCAAAATGTCTTTGTCTTATTGAATTTTTATTGTTTTATATTGATGTTCTTTGTTTTCAGTTGATGTTTTCATGCGTGTTGATATGCAACATTTTTTTTAATCTTGTTATCCTTTTGCTGAAGTAATTTTGTGTTGCATTTTTTCCCGATACTTATATAATTAAATTTGATGTTTCATATGCAACTATTGTTGGTGGCTATGTTGTGAGACAATCACACCAACTGAGGGGTGATCCTAATGTTGATTTGATATCAAGTTTTTTTCTTCTTATTTACTTTTCTAAATTCCGTATATTAATGTTTCATATATTTTTTTTGTATTGTTGCTGTTCTGTTTCAGGACTCTCTTCTACGAAGAGAAGACAGAAGGAGAAAGGCAACAAAAACCTTAATTTGGTCAATGAAGAAGAAACTTCAAAAGGAGCTGGGGGTTGCAATTTGGAGACGGTGTTGACTGAATTAGGTTATGGTCTTGCGGATAAAGCTGGACCGGATGGTGTTGTTGCAGATGAAGCTGCTAATCCTGAAAGTCTGACCTTTTTTTTATTTAACTTTTAGAATTCTTTATATTAATGTTTCATATATTTTTTATTAATGGTGTTGCTCTGTTTCAGGACTCTCCTCTGCAAAGAGGAGACATGACGAGAAATCAAAGAGAAAGATTAATTTAGTCGATGAAGATGAAACTTCAGAAGGAGCTGGTGCATGCAATTTGGAGATGGTGTTGCCTGAATCAGGTTCTGGTCTTGGTGATAAAGTTGCTAATCCTGAGAGTCCGTCTAATAGGAGGATGTTGCGCAAGTATGTTGCTGTGAAGAAATCCAAGATTGCTGTTGAGGGTGTCAGCGGCAAAGGTATTGACATTAAATTATTTGTTTTTAATTTTTTCACCTTCCAACGTCTTATTCCCATTCCTTATGTAATTTGATTTGATGTTTTATTTTTTTGTAGCTGTCGCGGTTGGTAAGGGTAAAATCCCTGTTATGAAAAATGATGTCCGTTTGAAGAAGCAATCATAAAAGGAAAATGTTGTTGGAGGTGATCATGAGAGTTCGCATAAGAAAAGGATGTTGAGGAAGACTGTGGTTGTGAAGAAATCTAAGGTTGCTGCTGAGGGTGTTAGTGGCAAAGATATTGAAATTAATTCATTTTTTAAATTTTTTTATCTTTCAATGTTTTATTCTGATTACTTTTAAATTTTGGTACTGCTTGAAATTTATGATGTGATTTTTTAACATTATGGTATGATGGTTCATATATTGTAGTTGATTATTTCATATTTCTATTTTTTTGTCACGATCCCAAGGTCTAATTATCTGGTTTGATTTTTCATTTTTTTAAAATTTTAATTGATGATGCCAATAAGAAAGTTGCCGAGAAACAAAAACGGAAATATGGTGTTAGTGAGAAACAAGCTGCTAGGAATGTTGTTGTTGATAGCATTTCTTCTGGTATGATTTTTTTGTTTTTATTTTTTAATAGCTCTGCTTTTTGGATGTCATTTTTTATTTTTTACCATTCTGATATGATATTTTATTTTTTTGTAGATGATGAGGTGTTCAGTACTGTTCCTGACAACCAAACTATAAAAGACAACATTGATGCAAATGCTAGAGTTGAGAATGTGAATGATGCTGAAGAGAAGTCTACACATGAAGCATCCAAAGAAGAAGAAGAAGATGATGATGATGGGAGCTCTCAATCTGAGGAATCAGAATCTAAACTTTAGAGTACTACATAACCTGTAGTACTCTATACAATTAAATGTACTCTATACATATAAACCTAGTGATTAAGAAGATTTGAGGGGTTCTGATTCTGAATCAGAACTTTAGGTAGCAATTGTGAAGAAGACTGTGAAAAAGTTTTCGAAGATGACAGTGAATGGGAAGCCTGATAAGAAAGCGCTCATGTCTGATAATGATGCAAGGTTTGTTAATATTTTAAATACTATCTTTGTTTTTTTTAGTTTAAGTGTTGTTGATGTTTTTTCATGTGACTTGATGTTTTACTTTCATTTTGGAGTTGCGTTGATGCATCTTGTTGTGATGCTGATTCGAACTAAAATAGAGCTTTCTTGTAGGATGAGATGAATCGGGTCATGATGTTATTTAGTACGGATACTGTTCTTGGCATTCTTATTTCACTCATTATGGTGTGAAGCTAACCCGTTTTTATGAACTCGAATCTTTCATATGAAAGATTTTTTGTCACTGAATTAGGAATAAGACATAATGAAAGTTAAGTTACTTTTAATTGTATAGAGTACTACAAGTTATGTAGCCAATCTCACATAAAAATTTCTTTTCATTTTACTTTCTCTATTTGACTATTTGCTGATTTTGGTAAATATGGAGTACCTCATGCGTCAATCATGTTTGTAATCCAGTTGTCTAGTTATTCTTCTGACATTGTATTTGCTTAGTAGCTTTCTTGCTGTTGTATTAAACTTACTGAAACTGTTTCCTGTTCTCTTGTAGTCTTATCTCCTGATTTCGCAATTCTTTTTCCCGAGTTTATTTGTGGCACCTTGAATTCCTTAGTTGTTATTGATCTTTTAACTTTTGCATGTAATGTTTCGTGATTTTTTATGTTGATGTTTTTCATTTGATTGGATATTTTACTTTCAATTATTGATATTTTAAGTTCTCTATGTGTTGTTTCATGAATTTTTCATGTTTATGTTTTTTATGTGACTAGATGTTTTACTTTAAGTTATTAATGTTTTAAGTTTTGCATGTGACGTTTCATGAATTTTTAATTTTCCTTTTCATTGCTGAGAAGGGCTTCACTACTAAGTTTAGCCCTTGGAAGATAGAAAATACGTGTTGCTTGGTGACTGAAAACTAGGTTAAATCTGTGGGAGAGATTGGTATTGATGGGTTGCTTAAAGTAAATTTTACTTCCCTTCCTAAAGACATCCTTCCTTACTTTGTTTAGAATTTTAATCCTATTAGCCATGTTAATTTTTTTTGTTATGACAGGTATTTTTTAATTCGTGATGATGTTCATGATGTTTTAGGACTGCCTATCAGTGATAAGGAGGTTATTGGGGTTAGTAATGCTGGGAAGGGGGAAAGAAGGGGTTCATATTTAAGGGAGAGTTGGAGGGATGAGTTCGGGCTTGATAGTTTGGGTAATATTCCTTGTGATAGGGTGTACCAGAATATGATGAGTTTAGTTCAAGGTGGTGATGAATTTAAGATACTTTTTGTCATGTATGTTATTTGCACCTTCTTCAGTCCTACTGCTAGATGCTTTGTTGATTATAAGCTTCTTTGTATTGTGGAGGATATAGGGGAGATTAGGATATATTATTGGTATGGGTATGTGCTTAGGAAGCTATGTGAGGCAGTGTGTACGTATAAGGCTAGTTCTTACACATCAGTAAATGTTTGTGTAGTTGTTCTCTTGATATGCTACCTGTACAAGTTTCCTTTTCAAGGAAAATGGGAGGTCATCGTCATACTTCTCAAAAATACAATTTATAAACCCTAAATGCTTCCTAACTACAATTTAGTAGATAGCAGCAAATCGGGATCGTCCACGAAGAAGATAGATCTTC
Source organism: Rubia balearica (assembly GCA_032355405.1). Lineage (NCBI taxonomy): Eukaryota > Viridiplantae > Streptophyta > Magnoliopsida > Gentianales > Rubiaceae > Rubia > Rubia balearica. Next base: position 4,173,155 of record JAULKJ010000009.1, read on the forward strand.
CTAAGGGTTCACACATATAAGGTGAAAACTAGACTGGATATAGATATACATACATATAAGAAAAAAGTGGGGGGGTTGGTTTTTCTAAGTTATGAATTAAAAGACAAGACAACTAGCAAATTAAGGTAAATCAACTAAACATGCAACAAGCTACTAGAAAAAGATTAATTCACAAGTTACGGGACCTTGGGTGCAATTAATTTCAACTTCTAAATATCTTATCTATCCTTGAATCTACAACCTATTCACTACTTCTTTTATAGTAGTTTACAAGAGTGAATTCGACATCACTTGTTAAACCTCACTAATGATCCCTTTAGTCGAGAAACGGCTAAAGATATTCCATTAATGGCATTAAGTACGAAGAATTAACAAACTTGGTAACACTTATAAATACTACACCGTGTCTAAGCCTTGAACCAATTCATGCATTTACACAAGATTAGTCAAGAATGTTCTATGTTCATAGACCTCTCCTGCTATATAAATAAAACATGACAAACAGTTCGACATCATCACATTCATCTAGGAATTATCAAAGCATCAACCCTATTAAAAGCTCTAGCTCAAGCTAGATTCCATGTCAAAAGAGGGGAAATTTAGCTACTTTTTCCCAACCCTAACAAGTAATCATACAAGAAATTCACATTCTCAAACTTCTAACAACCAATATTCAAAGATCCATAAATACACAATAGCTATAACATGAAATAAGCATAAAGAGTTCTAAGATATGGGCTTGGAAGCCTTAATCAATTGCTTCCAGGACTAAGTTTAGCTACTAGAATTCATAGTAAACATCAACAACAATTCAAACATAATATAGGAGGAAAATAAGATGGAGAATAAGAGAGACTAGGTTTTGAACGTGCATAAATCGGGAAGAGGAAGGATAAGAAGAGAGAGAGAGAGAGAAAGAAGGATAAAGTGTTCTATTTATAGTAAAAGAAAAACGAAAAAACATTCTGGCCACACGTTCTTCGCGACTCGCGACCAGTTCCTCGTGACCAATTCCTCGTGATTTGCGACGGAGGCCAGAATCATTATCTTGATTTTCTTTCTTCTTCTTGTCTTATAGCTTCCTCTCCACTTCAATTCTCATAAAATCTTCATGTCTTCAAGTTTTCAAAAGATGAACTGCATGGTGTTCAACGATTTTCGTTCTTTAAGTATCGATGTTATTGCCTCATCACACCGAATTCACTAGAAAACCATAAGAGTGTAAAAGTCACTCTTCGCTCACCTAAGAGAAGATTTAGGTAAAACACAAGCTATATATGACAAGAGAGCACAAAAGTGATTCCATAAAATCTCAAAATAGACACATCAGAAAACCACCCCCTACTATAGTTCCTCTCATTCATTACTGGGGCACTTCTCTGTTGATCAAACGGTGCAGGCATATTGTTGAGGCTGGTTTTGATTCAAGCCTCATGTCTAAGGATAAATTTCCTTTGACTTTGATGGGGAAATATGTAGGCCGTGGTGTTGCTGCGACATCCAGGAAAGGAAGTCATACAAAAGATGATGCAGATGGTTCAAGCTTGCAAGTTTTGACCTTTGTGGTTCCAGAAGAGTTGCCTACCAATGCTGCAATTATGAATGATAGAGTATATCTTTCAGTTTTGATGTTTTCAAAGCAGTACTTGATGTTTTATATTTTGTATGATATGTTTTAAGCTTATGCTTTAGGTGTTATCAGCTTTAATGTTTTAAAACCAGTACTTGATGTTTTAGATTTAGTATGTGATGTTTTAAGTTTAATCTTTAGGTGTTGTCAGCTTTGACGTTTTAAAATCATTAGTTGATGCTTTATGTTCTGTACGGGATGTTTTAAGTTTAAGCTATAAGTGTTGTTATCTTTGCTGGTGTGATGTTTTACATTTCTGTTAAAAGGTTGTCTTCTATTTTTATTGGCTTTTCCTAATTCTTTTCTATTTTTTCCTAGGTTGCTGATAAAACATTTGTAGGTTCAAGAGGAACATTGAGATTGTTACTAGAGCCTTGGTTTTTGAGCTTAGGATGCTGATTCTATTATTCATGTCCAGCCTACTCTTCCTTTTGACCCAGATGAGTTTTTTGCTAATCCTGAGTTGTTTTATGCTGTTGATGAGATGGTGAGGTTTAAGAATCGTTCTCCTGTTGATGCTTCTACTACTGCTCCTATTAGTTGTATGCTATCATTCGATCTTGGTATTGAGGGAATTGGAGAGACATCATCTTTAAAAGCACCAGCAGAGGGCAAAGGAAAGCATTTGGGAAGGAAACAAAGATGGGAAGAAGTAGTGTATAAGTGTGAATAAATAGTATTTGACATTGGTGTTTTCAGAATATTATGATGTTTGAATATTCAATTCTTCAAGAGGGATTCGATAGGGCTTTTGAACCCTTTATGTGATGAATGCTGATTTGTTATGGTGATTAATAGTTTACAGGCTAACGTAAAACTATTTGTAGTTTTTCTATGTTTTTATTGGATGTGATGATTTTTGAATTTGATCTAATGTTTTATCATCAGTGTGAGATGTTTCATACTCTTGAGCAATTAGTGTTTGATGTTTTATGTCTTTAAGTTGATTTTTTTACAAATACTTGGTCATCTGTGAGATAGATAAAGACATACGAGCCAATTTTATGTTTGTAAATCATCATGTAAGAAAATAATAACATCCAAAAAGTTAATGCAATAAGAGTGGAATGTATAAGAACAATGGTAGAATATGAATATCCTTTTTAAAATTAACATCCTCATCAGTATTAATTCTAATACATAAAAATGTAACAATGAAACATCAATCCATAACTATGTAACATCAAATATAGCAGTAAACATATAACAATAAGTTGTTTTTAGATCAATTGAACTTTTAGTGTCTTAGATCCAAATTCCTTATTTTTTACTGGCTTCTTCCTTTCAAGCTTACCTTTCACTCTTGCACTCCTTCCTTTGGTTTTTATTTTTGATGGATCGAGTACTTGGGAGATGTCTTTATTGTTGAACATCTTGCATTATTAATTGATAAATTCTCTTATCCATTGCTTTCATTTGATTGATTGTAGCCATGTCTCTATTCAGCCATTCTTCAAGGATTCTTCTAGATTTGATTTCCTCTTCACACTTCAACACTATATTGTGTAGCATATCACGACACAATGGTATCTTACCTTTGATCTCCTTGTTTTGTGGCGTTGTTCCTCCAAGTACCTTGTTCCATAATTCTTGGTTTTCCATCTTTGTCAATCTTTTTAGGATATAATCTTTAGGGATTGAAGTGATGTTGTGCAAATAAATGATGTGAAGGGCATGGAAACACAAAAATCCTGCCTCTTTGAAGTACTTGCAAGAGCATTTGATACCCACATTTTGATCCTGTTTCTTGAAAGTAACCTTCTCTACTTTTGTATCATTGTTTTCAAGTTGTACTTCATAAACATCTTCGAATCTAAGGTTGAATGTTTTTATAGCCTTACTTGCCATGGCTAGCTTCCATTATGCCTCTAAGTCCTTGTACAACTTATGTGTGCATATTTAAGCTTCATGCTTCATAAGTGCAGGTCCTTGCTCCGCTGACCTTTGGTTTTCTTATTGACCCGCTTTATTCCTTGTTGGTCTCTGTGCTTCTCTAGCTCTATAAAGTTTTTCAAATATTGAAGAAAAAAAACTGTGTCAAGTTGGTTGTTTGTTGGAACATAAGCTGGTTGCTTTGTTTGTGCTTTCGGTCCTCTGTGATGATAATGTCCCAGCGAGAAGAAGTCTTTGCTTAATGTGGTAAACCATTTCTCTCGGAGTTCGTATAGCCACTTGAACCACTGGTTGTCATGGAGCAGGTACTTATCCATCATAGAGTTCCAGTATATCTGGAATTCCTTTACATTTGCATATTTCTTCAAACAATGGTTGAATTCCATGCCAAATTCTCCGTCACTCTTCACTTTACCATAGTGACTTATTGCATTCTGTTTCAGATGCCATAGACATAACATGTGCTTTGTGTTACTGAACACCTGATACAAAAATTTGTTGCAGTGTGAAATATTAGTCAATTTTTATGAAAGGTTATCACCTACTATTGAAACATCAAGCATATGGTATTCATGTTTTAATTGTGTTATGAAAGCATCAAGCAAATTTTCATGAAACATCATGTCCTAATACAGTAAAATCATGCATGTATTTTAGAAATGAATTTATAGTGTTGGTATAATCATATATGTTGAGGTATGAAACATCAAGACAAATACTTGAAACATCACATACAGTTTTTGAAAAATTAACACATAAACTGAGTAGGTTGTGGTAAGTACCTTTTGGATGGAAACTGCCATACCTAATTCCTGATAAGTAAATATTGTCACTGGTTCTTTTCCTGCTATTGACTTTTTTAATGTTTCTAGAAGCCAAATGAAAGTCCTTTTCTTTGCGTCGCCAATGAACGCACAACCAAACATCATATTGTTCCAATGGTTGTTGATTCCCACATAGGTTGTACTTGTTTGTCCTATATGTAGTGTCAAATATAAACACATCCCCATAGAGCATGTAATCCTCTTTCATCGTTGCATCCCTCCAAAAAAGTTTTGTTAATTTACCCTCCTCGTCCAACTTGACTCTGAAGAAGAAGTCATCCTCTCATCCATAAATTTTTCAGAGTTCACCGATCACATTTTGTGCACCGCTTCCTTCAATTTCTTTCATCTTTAACCTATTGACATAATTAATGTGGTCCCTCATCTTGTGCCCTACATTTTTTTCTCCATTTACATCGCATGCCAAATACTTGAAACTTGTAGCTGGCTTTAAACCCGCCAATTCCATAGCATCAATTCCTCTTAACTTTTCATCCTCGATCTTTCTCACTACACTGCAAGTAGTGCCACTCCTTCCTTATAAATTCACGGTTGTGCTCAGTGATGTGGTGCTTGATTTCATAGATGTTTTCAGCAACAAGCTTGATCCTGATTGCAGTCTTGCATCCTGTTCTTGTAATGCGAAATTCTTTTGTCTTTCTTCTCTTTTTTTTGCTATTGTTGGGTTGGGGTTTCAAGAGTCTTTGAAACTGATTTCCCTTGGCGTAAGAACGTGTAGTATTTTTCCTTGACCTTCCCTTCATTTGTTAGTCTCTGTTTTAATTTTGTACAGAAAATCCAAGTGAAGTTGCATGTGCACGGTATACTGTTTCAAGCTCTTACCATGTAGTTGCTCGCACTCCTTGCAGGGATTCTGTTTGATCTATTTCCAACAAGTTTGGTAGACCTGTAATTGAAAGCTCCTAATAAATAATAATAAAGTTATACATAATTTTGCAGACTTAGAACATCATGTTAAATGTTTGAAACACCATGCAGTATATGAGAAACATTACATCATGTTTTCTGGATATTGTTATTCTGATTATGTTCAGTTAGTATGAAACATAATGTGATATATTTAAAACATCATTCCATATTTCAAGAACATCATCTGCTATAAATAAGTTCTTTGTCCACCTATTATCAGTTGACACATAATGTTGCAGACTTAGAACATCATGTTATTTGTTTGAAACATCAATCAGTATACGAGAAACATCACATCATGTTTTCTAGAATTGTTATTATGATTATGTTCAGTTAGCATAAAACATAATGTGATATATTTAAAACATAATTCCATATTTCAAGAACATCATCTGCCATAAATCAGTTCTTTGTCCACCTATTTTCAGTGTGCAAATTGTAAACAAATATTCTTTAAATTGCCTACAACTTTAAAATAATTTCTTATAACGTGACCTCTGTAATTTGAAAACTCATACATTTTAAATAAAATTTGCAGCACATTCAAAACTAATTTACAATTTTCAACAACTGAGCAACTACAAATCTGGTGCTTTTGCTACTACAAATAGGTTGATGTTGTTGAAATCATACAATTATATCATTCACAAACTCAGTGTCCAACTACACAATTTTTTCAAATCAATATACAGAAACATCAGATTCAAGGGCTGAAAGTTCAGTACCTGACCTTGTGAAACAGGTATGATCTGTTCATCATTGATAATTTTTTGCTTTCTTGTGTAGGATTCTATGTTTGCGTTGATTGTACGATTGCTAAATGTTTTTTTATTTGTAAATCACATTCTTTTGTCATGATCCGATTTTTCACCTGTAAATTTCAAGATTATGTTTAATCATTGATTTGTGATAATTGCTGTTGAATTTAAACCTAGATGTATTAGTACCTTTGTTGCTGGATGATTTATTGATGCCAATTGATGATTTTCTTCAAAATTGGATCGGTTGCTTTTAGATGATGAACAACGGTTGAATACCAATTGATGATTGAGAGTTTTGAATAATTTTGGTTTAGATCTCGATGTTTAATAGATTTTGGTTGGACGCGTATGTTCAAGACATGTTTTGGGCTTCTATTTTTTTCACGCTTTTGGTCTGGGAAGGGTGAGTTGGCTTCATTTTTGTTTTATTTCTCTCTGGTCCCTGAATTTTTTCACGCGTTACATGTTTAACCCTGAGTTTAGTTTCCCCTTTTGCTATTTTTCCTCTAGTCCCTGATCTCACCATGAGACAGTGTCATAGGAGATGGACTCAAAATAATATTACAATTTTTTTCTTTTGAAAATTTGACCAAAGAAATATATACTTTTTAAAAATTTATTCTTAAACTAATTTAAAACACAAAATGCATATGTGCAAATTTTAGGCTGATAATTGAATTTCATTCTAGTAACCGATTAAATCTCATCTTTGATTAAAATACGGCCTCTCTCTCACATTTCTAGTGATTCTCGGTGATGGGATTGCTTAAAAATTTTCTCAAGAATATAGTGCAACTCGAGCACCATACTTTTAAGTTGTGAGGAAGTATTAAATGCATGCATTTTCATTATAAAAAACAATTGATATAATTGTTTAATTGACATTATCAACACTTATTTTCATCAGTTGGGCCATAAATCCCTTCATGTTTTTCCCATCATGCTATACCAGGTATGTGATATACTGGTGGCAGTTATAAGGTACATATGTGATTTTCGTAATCCAATTGGCAGCTATTTCTTTCACCTCTTTGTTGATTTGGAGATTAAGTTCCAAGGCATAAAATAATTCTTTTAATCTTTTTTATTTCCTGCAATCTAAAGATGGAAGCCATAGGTGTGCGCACACAGCCAGATATTTCTCCCAAAAAATTATTTTCTTAGTAAAAGCTCAATCATTTCTAAACATAATATTATAGAGAAAAAATTATTACAAATTTTTTCTTTTGAAAAATTGATGAAAGAAATATGAGTCCGTCTCTTGGAAGACGGTCTTTTCATAAGTCATGGAAAGACCAAAATTTAAAGTGTAAATTAGAACAAATGAAGATCAAATTTTTGGGTTGCATGAATTGGGTTAGATACTTTATAACTACTACACATTGCATAATAAATTTTTAATATTGCAACTAAAATTTTTAACCTTTTATTATTCTTATTAAACTCCGTCTTTCCATATGGTTATGGAAAGACGGTCTTTCCCAAAACTTTGCCAAGAAATATATACTTCAAAATTTTTTTATTCTTAAACAAAATTCAAAACATAAAACACACATGTGCACATTTTGTGCGAGTTTTAGCCTCACAATTGAATCTAATCTTAGTAACTAATTAAATCTCATCTCAGTAACCAATTAATATACGGCCCCTCTCTCACATTTCTTGTGATCCAAGGATGGGATATGAAGTTAGAAATGATTGCTTGAAAATTGTCTCAAGAATAATAGTGCAAAAGTCGAGCATCATACTTTTGAAGAAGTTGGAAACTACTAAATGTTGTGAGGTATGGATTTTCATTATAATAACTGATATAATTGTTAAATAATTATTATCAGCACTTCTTTTCATGACATCGAAGTGGTGAATGAATGGACATCATTCTATCAGATGAACTTTAGTGAAAACAGGATAATCAATTGCATCAGTGATGATAGTGTGATTGGGGGTGGCCGAATTGAGATACTGGGAAAATTAAATAAGGCACAACAACAGATGTGGTGTTGTTGCTCTTCCACGTTCTAATTGGAATTGTTGGTGTACTGAGTACATGAAATATGGGAGTTTGAGTACACACACTTGGATTGGCATACCATAATAGTTTTGGGTGTTGCTGATGGAATTTCCTATCTGCATCATGACTGTGTCCCTTCAATACTAACAATTATATATGACTGTGATAAGCTAAGCTAAATCTCCTTATACAAAATTCTATAAGCAATTCTTTTTCAATTAACGCAATTAATTTTAGGCACATAAGTTGTGAATTTCGGTTTTACCTAAGTAATTTAATAAGCACTACCGTGTTCTAACATAACCTATTAAATCAAGTGTGAAAAATCGTAAAGCAAGAACACACAGATTTGGTTATGCAGTTTGGTGAAAAATTACCTACATTTGAGGGGTCTAACCCAGCTCAGACTAATCAGAACACAAAAAGTACAATGCACGCAACTGTACTTGTTTTTTCTAATTACAACATGTGAATTTTGTAAGCTCCCCTTGCTACTGATCCGCCTTGATAAGATAATCAGACTCCCTCTGTCCTCGATGCTTGTGGACGCTAGATCTCCTCCTCCCAAGAATTAAGGATTCTGATTCTGAACTTAGATCAATAGTGTATTGACAAACTAAACTCTCGGCTACTCGTAAGCATGAAATCTGAATGCAGATTTTCCTCAGTTGAAATCATAAGTAGCACAGTCACAATGTCCTCAATATATATTCATTCTATTGCACATCTTCGGTATCTTGTGCGCATGGAATTCTATCTCCATAAAATATTCTGATAACAATAAAATCCCCTACAGATAGGAATTCCTTAATCTAATCCAATGAAGTAAGGAATTGAAATATTTCATCCATATCTTCACCATGACCGAATATACCATATCAATCCTATTCCAAAAATATAATCCAATCCCATAAATATAGAAATTGATATATTCTACAATCAAAACCAACCGGACGGAATGTATATTCTCGAATTTCACATCAAGCTACCTTTTCTCGCAAACCCTTCAATAATTGATGTTACAACACAACATTCTATATTTACATAATTTCCACAAATTGCCAACTCAAATATTTCTGGACTTTACAAGTTGATCAAATTCACAAAGAACACAACTTGCCATTTTGCTCCAACAAATGCAAGTATGAAAAAGTTCACAACATTGTTGAGATTAGAAGAAAACAACACTAGGGAACTTTAAAAAAAATCTAAAGACAATATTTATTTATTTATTTTGCAAATTAGAATAATTAAATATGATTTCCGCACAATCCATCACTACAACTTTTGCGTGCGGCGGAGGGGGAATTTCATCGTCGACAATTTACATTGCATTTATTTTTATTATTAATGTAAAACTACTCATAAACTCTACCTGGCATTTTCTTTGCTCTTAAACTATATTTAAAGCACAAAACGTGCACTTTTTTGTTCGAGTTAGATCTTGCAGGACATATGAATGAAGTTTGTTGAAAGCGTAAATAAAATTGCACCAAAACAGACGATATCACAAATAAAAAACAACTACAAACAAAAAAAGAAAGGCAGATTAAGAAAAAAATCAATCACACAAGAACCAGATGACCACATCAACAACTTTGAACATGCAGAGAGAATTATCAATACAGATGAATCAGCAAAATAAAAACAACAGGATCAAAATGAAAACCTTAAGACATAAGATAACACATTACTTATGTAATCATTCAGACAACCAAACACGAAAGAACGCAGTTGGGAAGAATTTACGAACATGCAAGAAGAAACTGAAGTAGCATTCCTCACCAGCAGCTCCATTTGCATTCAAAAACTGAAAGGCAGAAGAATATGCAGGCGGTGGAAGAAGATGTAAGAGTAACATAAATAGGCACCGAATGGATTTGGGAAGGAGGGAGCGTTTGTGTTACACGTTCTTCACTTCATGCTTATTTTGCCATTTCCTATGTTTCTTTTCTGTCCTTTTCTCTTTGCATTGTGAGGTTTATACCCTTTCTGATACAAAAATATTGCTAATCTTAAAAGGAAAACTCAAGATACCTTTAAATTGAACATACAACTTTTTCTAAAAGAATTTTATACTTTAAACATTTATTCTAATATTAAATTAAAAGAAAAAAATGCACGTGTGCACTTTCTGTGCAAGTTTTAGCCATATAATGCACGTGTTGTGTGCATGTTGTGTCGTGCCGTGCTCAACCAACTTGTTGAAATTGTATCATGGTTTCTTGGGTTGAGTTGGGGAACCAAATTTAGTTCTTTTATTTAATTAATTCTTAAACACGAATGTAAACTAAGTATAAATTTGCAGTAAAAGGACGGAGGTTGCAGGCAATATTAACCTTAAACACGAATCTCAGCACATGAGCACTTTTCGTGCGATTTTGACAATTTAAAGCACGAAACCCACACCGGGACAAATCACAATTTTACTGTTGGAAAATGATGGTTAAAAGGTTGAAATTCGTCAACTTTTAGGTATCGTTTTGGGTGGGACCCAAACGGATTTAGGGTCGGTGGATGTCATTTTTGGGTTCTCCTCTGCGAGTACTATAAAATCGACTATTTAAACTTTCAAACGGATCAAGGGTGAATGAGATATGGATGTTTGAAATGTCATACTTGAAAGAGGAAAATTGGGCGGTAATTGGCCCAAAATGATTTTTCTCTGGACTGTCTAAAACGCGTTTGGATCGCGTGGAAGTCTGTAAAAGGTCCAACCTCGTAATATATATGGAATTTCTTGTGTGTAATTCTTAGATAAGAACAAAATACTTCCATATTTTGTGAGATATCTTGTTTTTAATGAATACACGGTTT
>JAULKJ010000009.1:4187456-4198172 GCA_032355405.1 Rubia balearica
AAGGGTTACAAGAAGCCAGATACATGATTTGATTTGTATTCGTTCTGGGCTACCATCACCAGCCAGTTGAGGAGGAAGGAAAGCAAGAACAACGACATAGTGCATCCGGCACTGAGGTACGTAGCCAGGCTGTTGACTGTGATGGTCGTTTGTCATGAGGAGGCCACCACACCCACAGAGAGGTATTGCCGGATACTTTGGTCCATCTGCACAGGCAGGGCTTGTCCTGATCTTCTAGAGGATTTTTTTCACTCACTACATCGAGCTTTCCACGATACCCTCCTGCACTGGGAAGATAGCTATTAGAGGTATGGTTTCGCTTTTGGTCAATTACTACAGCCTTCTAGTAGATAAGAAGATGAGGGCGTGCCCACAAACACTCTATACACTCACTCTACCTGACAGAAGGTGACATCTCTAATATGTTTCATATATGTATGTTATTGATTTTGGATTTTTGGATTGTTGAATTTACTGATCTAACATTTATTTAATTTTATATTTCACTGAAAAAACCTTATGTTTTTCTAATATGTGCTGATATAACCTTTAGTTTTTTTCAATATGTGCTGATCTAACCATTTTTTACTATGTTTAAGAAAAACATACAACTATCTTTTGATTCCCCCTCAGCATATGTTACTGCAAGGTGGAGGGGGTGTGAAATCCTCCATCTAGATCATTTACAATTGCACTAAGCAACACCCCACCATACCGACCCTTTAGGTGACATCCATCAAACCCTAGGTATGACCTACATTCTTCCAGAAATCCTTTCTTTACTGCATCAAATCCAACGAAAAGCCTTTTCACATCAGGAATTCTTCGGTGAAGCCCCAAATAGTACACTATCATGGCCAAAATGCTTGGGTTGTTGTTCTTCACCTCTTCACAGTATTGAGGGAGCTCTTTGAAGGACTCTCTGTGACTCCCATATAGCCTCGCTAAGGCCAGATTTCTTACCCTCATAAGCTAGTGCCTCTTTAGTTGCACACCCATTGTCTGCAACTTCTCCATTAGGACTTTGTTCGACACTTTTCGATCAGTCATCAACATGACATAATCCTCTTAGCTATCCACCTCTTTAGCGCCTTCACAAGCCCTTCCTACCAACATTTATGTTCCCCCTCCACCTTTCTAATGCAGAATGTGTGACCGTACTGTAGTGTGGAGCTGTAGACCCTTCATTCGTAATTGTTGTCCTTGCACTGAACAAATACCATATTCTTCTCACTCTTAACAATATGGAATAACAAGCCCTCGTGTACAGAGAAATTGACCAACACCTCTTTGAACTCTCTTTGAGTCTGAAAGAGCATCCCTTCCATCAATGCTATATTGTCACCCTCGACAATCTAGAACTGCTCCTTGTTGATGCACTTACTTAAGGGATGATGCTTTATCTCGCTAGCGTAGAAATATTTAACCTCCAGGCTGGTATCACTATCCGTATCTTCCTTCTTATCTGAATCAATTTTAGAACCTTCTGGGGTGTACCAATTATACCAGTTAGCATCTTCTTCTGAGAACTCTACATCCACAGATTCTACAATGTAAGTTTCTTCATCGGTGCTATCGTCAAACCCTATCACATCCTCATTTGAGCTGGCTTCCTTGGTGGCCCGATCTCTCACCCATTCGTACTTTTTTCCAGCTTTAACCTTGGATGCCTTTTTGGTGCTCTTAGCCTGAGGAGTACCACCTGCAGGGGGGTCTACAATAGCACCAGATACCTCTAATATATTGTCACCCCGACATGATCTGAACATAGTAATAACATCTTATTTGATTCGCAGAAAGACACTCTCCATACCAAAGAAAACACAATTGAGCCTCAATTCTATAGTTTTCCATGCCTCAAGATCACCCATGAATGCCTTAGTGAAATTTGATTTCAAAACTACTAAAGAGTATCTATCGGGGTCTATTCCCTCCAACGCCTTCCAACAACTCCCATGATGAGGGATAATAGTGTACATAGGATTAACTCTTTCCCACAACAACGAAATTAAAAATACAAAAATAGATACATACCAAGGTTAGATCATTACTTTCAACTAAAACATAAAGGGTAAATTAGTTTTAAAAAAAAATTAAAACAGAAGGTTATATCCGCATTTTTTATAACACGTAAAGTTAAATTAGTACATTCTGAAAAAATATAGGGTTAGATCAGCACATAATGAAAAAATCCAAGGTCAGATTAGTACGTTATTTACAAATATTAGGTTAGATCAGTACTTACAACATCGCCTCTTATACAATAAATAAGACATTTCCGCATTCCACATTTGCTATGCTACCAACAGCTACACAACAAGACCAAGCAATCCAAGCATATATAATCATCCAGCAAAACAAACACAAGCCGCATGTACGACAATGTTGTTAGGGTCATAACAACATTGAAACTTCATGTTAAAAAACACAACATTACACTCGTCTGGCCTTAGGGGATGACCAAAACAACATCATAAACATCATTATCACAAACACCTGTCAAGAATATCAACATCAACCCACTATTTCATACAAAACCCCGTAACATTGAAACTCTAGGTTGAAAAATACAGGAACATAACACTTGCCTATAGGAGATCACCACAAAACAACTGCACAAACCCAACAACAAAACTCATCAATCAAAACAAAAAACAATAAAATCAACAAAACCCCCATATTCTATACCAAATCTACGGCATATTCATATTGAATGAACGAGAACAAAAAAATAACACAAATTCAAACTCAATATCACATCAATCTATTATATTGGGGGGATTCAGATAAATATACCATTTTTTTGGATTTTAGTGTACCCCAGCCTCGCAGTCGCTATGCTGCGCCTCCACATCCACTTCGATCTTCTAGCTGGAGTATGCCTCTGTTATAGCGGCGATGTCTAGAAGATATAGAAATGGCATTTACGTGCTGTTTGTGTTGGTTTTCGAGGGTGTAAGATGAAAGGCTTGAAAGATGGGCAGGAATGATGCAAAATATTGTATTAATCGAGCGAAGGGTATGACCGTTCTTCCCTGCTTTTCAAAATTTCATTTTTTTTCAGAGGGCAAAAGCGTCAATAATTATATTAGTTTAGCACTTTCATACATTATTTAGGATCATTTTGTCACTTTCAAAAACTAGAGGGTTATATTGGCCCTTTCGTAATAAATGTAGGGTTCTAAATACACTTGTCTCTAAACTATAGTATTGGTAATTTCAGCCTTAAGCAATCTAAGGATCCAATTTTTAAGTGAGGAAATGAAAATTTTGGTACTCCGTCCCAACCAAATCTTTACATAATTTTTTTCTGTCAAAATTGTCAAACTTTGATCACATATTTAATTACGTATATGAACAATAATTTTATCGTATGAGATATTGTTATATTTGTCGTAACATGTGATTTCTACATATCAATTTTTTATGTGTCATTATTGTGCGTAGCTACACATATTTACAGTCAAACATATTTATTGGAGATCGTGAAAAATATTTTGTGCAAATTTGGTTGGGGTTGAGGGAGTACTGTTTTTAGGTGAAATATATTGATTTTTTTGTAAATTCTTCTTAGAACATTCTCATGAAATGTTCTCAATTGATTCTTACATACTACTCCCTCCGTCCCATATAAAATGGCACTATCATATTTTCACAGTGTTCAATGATCATGTTTGACCAACCATATCTCTAATTACTCACAATAATTTTGTATAAAAGTTAATTGATGTTAACACGAATCTAACAATATCTCACATGGTATTTTTATTTTATATATATTAATATATAATTAGGGTCAAAGTTTGCCAAATTTGACCACTGAATAGTAAGTGTGCCATTTATTTCAGGACGGAGGGAGTATTAATCAGTTTAAATGAATCAAATACGGAGTCAACATTTTTTGTGGTAATAGTATCATCTTGAAAAGTAAGGAACATTGAAAGCGGGAACATCAGAGGAGATGATAGATATGATTGGATTGGATTGGATAAATACTCAAAACATGGTGCAAAGGGTGACGGTAACGGTGGAGAAACAACTAAAAAAAAGGAAATCTAAAAAATATCAATTTAATCTTTAAAGTTAAAGTATAAATTTTTAAATTTTAATAAAGCGTGTTAAAGAATAAATTGAAAACATACTGAACACCTCGAAAATATGGTATGGGAAAAAGAAACTAAATCCGTAACTTCCATAAAAGATGAGCACCTGAACTTTCGTTTTCTCAATTCTAAAGTAGAGCGAAAGTTTTCTCAATTCTAAAGTAGAGTAGGCAGACGACCTGTCCATAATCTTATGAATAGGGCACTTATTTTTATCTTACACACTGATTTTTTTTAAATTACATATTAAATTACATACTAAATTTATATACTTTTATGTTTTCACATTAAAATACACATTATTACTTGTTTTAACTTTTAAAATACAATATTTAAATTTTATTAAAAATTACAACATTTAAAGTAAAAAATACAGTAGGGAAAAGAGTTCCGGTTACTCTCTCTAAATTAAATCCTCTAGTTGACAACAATGAAAAGGGTTCCCAGCGTATACCAGTCATAAGAAGCTTCGCCCGTAGTCTGACTCCCAAGGCAAGTATGGAAAACGAGAAAATACACAGTAAGAGCTGGACAAACTTTGAGCCATTCTTCCATTCAATAATATACCAGCAGACCATATTCAGGAACAGAGACAATAGCACTATTTTAATAACCCAGGTACTTCGGTGCCAACAAGAATAGAGGTTCCAATGCACTAGGAGCGAATTTCCTACCGAAAAGAAAACAAACCGAAGTAGGATGATCATTGTACTCACAGGTTCTGTTCTCAAGAATCCTCTTCATAAACTGCTCTGTTATATCCGAACCTCCAAATGTAGCAGGATGAGAACCGCCTCTCGACCAGTCCACCCATGTAAGGCTTCTATTTGCCAACTGGTCGGGGGTTTGAATCGTCAGCATGGTAGGGAAATAATGTTCATCAACAAAGCACGGAGGTCTACAGAAATCAGAAAACTTGGGGTAGTATTTGGCATCCCCAACTATGTAAAGAGCAAGCTTCCGGTTTACTTCAAACCATTGTGATCCTTTCCGCCAGTGAGTAAGATTGACTTCTGGGGCCATCCTCTCATTATAACGACCTCTACCGTATGGACCGGGATCATCAAATGCCCCAAGAAAGCTATATTTTGATTTAATTAGGTAATGGTAGATGACACTAAAATTGTAGAAGGGTATGCATGACTCTGATAGCAGAATGAACCGCTCATTGTCAAAATCCAGCAAAGCATTAGCAAGAAGTCTCCTCTCTGCATCACAGAGATTCATCTTTCCCCACTGCGTCTCCTGTCATGGAAATCCCAAAATGAGTAACTCAATTGAAGCTCAATTTAGTTGATGGCACAATTCCCTAAAAAGTCAATCAAATGCCAAGAAACAGGAAGTTCCTCACTGCCGAACAAATATAGAACAATCATACGAATGGACTGAACAAAGGGTAAAAGGCAACATTAGCAACCTCCGTTTCCAAAAGCACTTGAAAATACACTTATGTGAAACAAATAGAGAGATAACAAGATGCCCTCATCATGTTCTCATTAATTTCTAATCAGGAAATTTGAGAGATTAAAGGAAGAAACTACAGAACAATGAAGCAGCCATAACTAGAACTTAAAAAACGCATTTCATAGGTGATAAACAGTTTCAAAGTAGACTGCACAGAGGGCAAAAGAAGCAAACTTGTCAGCCTCTTTTTCTCCTCAAGCATCAACTATTTTAAAATTGTATTATCAAAACAAACATATTAAGAAGGATATAAGGTAATTAAGTTTATCATTAGTCAAATCTCCTCACTAACTCATCAAAAGTTACAGTGAAAACGTGAACAATATATTCAGGTTATATGCTAGACTACTTAAGATCAGATGTTAAACAGCCAGTTAAAGAATGCTCCAGTATGCTATAATCCTAGAGATAGTCATAACTGCTTAACAGCTCACCCAAAGGTGTTCAAAAACTCACTGTGTATCCCCTACACACTTAATATTAGTAATTGAAATAGTCTTTTTACAAATTCTGAGTCGGCATTGCTGCTTAGCATGGAACCAAACAGCACTGTAAATCATACTTGTGTTTCAAAGAAGAAAATGGCCTACAGTATGGCTTCAAACACAATGTTTGAAACTTAACATTGAATTTAATGTCCCATAGTGTCCAATGTGTCATCCATAAAAGGTTAAAACCCTAGACTGAACATCAGTTCCAAACAACTCATCTTCTTGAGAAGGAGCTATGATTCAGCTTATATCAATTAAAAACCAGCCCAACATATAACCACACCCCCCGCGCCCCTGCCACGCTCCAACCCACCACCACCCAGGGACAAGAAGAAGGAATAGATTTCAACCAAATTGCTCTTCGCACCAGGACTAGTTCAGGAAAACAGCAAACAGAGTTTCATGGGGATTACTCCGTCAGGAAAAGATGGCAGGGGAAGTTTTGGATGGAGTAGGAGTTCCAAAGTGACACATTGGTACACACTCATTTAAAATCTATTTGTTAGACTTGATTCAGAAGAAAAGGTCTACAAGTCAATGTAGAACAAAATCCAAGAACCATTTTCACCAGAGTGTTAAGAAATGAATTGTATCTGACATCTGAATACATCATTGTTCACATTCCTGTAGCAATCATAATTAACAGCAAAATGGACCAGCCTAATAAAAGATCAAGCTTGCATCAGCTGAAAGCAGAAACCTTGGCACTGGCTCCCCTAGCTAAAAGGGTCAAAACTTAAGCAAGATTGCTGATTCAACAGACATATGTTTCACAAGTACAAATTTTGCAACATCAACTATCACAGTGAGCATACCTGACTGGGGATTTGCCGCTTGTAGAAAACAGATGACGAGCTGAAATGTGCTTCAAATGAGGGTGCAGAATGAATATAAATAGAATAAAACCCCTCATGTCCCTTGAAAAACCTCTCCCAGAGAGGTGCTAGAGGCAATGGCCCCTTACACAAGAACATAAAGGCAACCTTTGGAACCCTGTTGAAGGGATACTTCTTTATTCGGGGCACCATGGTTGCCCTCCAAAACAGCTCTTGATCAGTCATTTGGTGAAGCAATCGGGAAGGCGGTTTAATCCAACGATCTAAACTATAAGGTTCTTGATCAACACAAGGAAGTAAACCAAGACTCCTAGTACCCACTACATTACCACTTCCATAATGTTTGATCATATATATACTAACCACAGAAAAGAAGAAACACAATCCCAAAAACAGTACTAGCAACTGCAGCAGCCTATGAGGTAATGCCCTTGCTTGATTTGCCCTATTTCCACTACCAACATCTTTACCACTCTCCATTGACAGAGTACCTAATTTTCACCTCTAAATTAGAACACAAAAAGGGGCTCAAATAATCAGGACAGCAGAAAATTGTACTGAAAAACAAAGCACTAACTTCCCGATTGGAGATTACACCATGTGGGCACCAGATTAATACAAAACAATAGTTAAATATTTCAAGAGGGTTCGCATTTCACATGGTTCTGGATCATTTCAAGTCAACAAGTACGAGATTTGTTCAAGAAAACCTTAAAATTAACTGAAGGGGGAGTTGAAATGTGCAAAGGGAAGTAAGAGCAAGTGGTTCAGTCGAGGTAGATCAAAGGAAGGGACAAGAAAGAAAGAGGAATGGTGTGACGAATCCAAGAGAGAGAGATGCTTATAGAATGGAGAATGTTTTGTGGGTTGCCAACGCAACAAGGTTTTTGTATTCAGGCGAAATGTATTATTATGCATCTTTTGTGTCTTTTTTAGTTGAAATATTTCTTCCACGAGTCCTATTTATATTTATGGGTAAAATGCATTCATTACCCTAATTTCTTGATTAGTATACATATACCTCTCAATTTTTTAAAAGTGCACATATACCCCCTGGATTAGCTGTAACATAAAAACTCATATCCCTCTTACCTTAGTCCGACGTTGACCTATTATTTTCTGGTGCTGGCCAATATTAAAATTACCAACATAACCATCACTTTATTTTTGAAAAGTTAAGGACCATTTTACCCTCAACTGAAGTGGCACCCACCCTTCATCAACATCGATATAAAAATAGCGTGTCAAAATTTTGAGTTAAAAAACAGTGTGATCTGGACTACGATTCGAAACTCTTCATCCGCGACTTGGCCGTGTGAGATTTAGTTCCTGTTTCCAACCCTAATTCCAACGGATTTACCTAGTCTGAGTTGGATTACTCGAACGGATTCATGATATGGGGCAAAAATTCAAAATTGGTTTCTAATTTTTGGTTTTTTAGGGGCAAAACAATCATTTCTTTTGAGTCCGATAATGATCAAAGTTGACCAATTTTTCAGATGTCACCAGGGGTACAAATGTACTTTCAAAAAAATAGAGGGTATATGTGTACTAAACAAGAAACTGAGGGGCATAAATGCACATTTTTCTATATTTATTCTATACGGAAATATTTCATATTACTTCTTCCTTCCTTATCTATGAGTTGTATTTGCACCAAAATCATTATCAGATTATTTATGAAACGTGCTTGACCATTAATTGTGTTTACTTATTTATAATTTGTACTACCTCTGTATCAATTGAACTTGCAATTTAATTATTCATTTATTCAAAACTTCTTAACTTTGACCCCAAAATTGAATAGGTGTATAAGTATAAATATTATTGAGTGATACCTTGTTAGATTCATTATGACATATATTTTCAGAATATCAACTTTTTACAAGTTTTAATTATGCTTAATAAAATTTGTTAAAAATCAAATATTTTTTGAGTCAACTGCTGAAAGTCAAAGTATGCAGGTTGAATTGGAACAGAGCGAGTATAAAAAATTGATATTAAAAAATTATTTTTTAGGACGAATTCAACATAATCATATACAATAATATTATTGTTCATATATCTATTAACATATGTGGTCAAACTTGATAGATAAGAATGTCAAAAAAAATAGTGCAAATAAAATTAGGACGAAGATAATACATAGTTTGCCTTTTCAAATTGTTGTGGTTTTCTATGTTTGACACACTTTTCTTTTGGTATATTTTTCTAGTATTGTCACATTTCCTTCTATGGAAAAAAGTGAATAATTCTCACTGATTCATTAAATTTTTTACTATTTTCACTCAATTCTCCTCACATTTCAACTTGCGAAAAAAATAACACCTAAAGTTTGTGTGCCGAATATAGCAAAACAAAGGGAGTATGCAATATTCAAAGTTAGTATCCTATCTATTTTGTACCTCCTAACCATTAAACGAGATTATTCTATAATTAATGTAATCAATATGGTGATTTAATATTTATTACTATTTATTGTAACGAACTTTGTATAATTTTGAAAATCTTTTAAAATAGAGAACTTATCATGTTACACCGACTAAGGGTTAGACCAATAATGAAAAATCTCGTTTCAATCACTTTTAGGGTCAAATTATAACTATTTATACACTATGATGCATTTTTTTTTAAAAAAATAATCAAAATTATATGAATTTCGTTGCAATAATTAAAACAAACATCATATCACCCAATTCATTACATCAATTCTAGAATGACTCCATCTAACAGTTAGCCGGTTTAAAACAAGATTTTTTTATTAAAATATATATATAAATGTATAAATCAAAATATAAATAATTATAATTTAACCATAAAAATTATGAAAATGAAATTTTTAGCAGTTAATCTAAGACAAAATCTTGTACAAAATGGTCTCACAATGTGATTAGAAATTAAATTGCAAAGAATTCAGCATGGGGTTTGAAATTGAAGTTTTAATAGTTCAGGTGCTAGATGGTTAATTTTGTTAATTTACATATAAATCCAGGTATGAATATCAATCTATCATCTTCTTCTCCCACATTTTCGGACATCTTCTCTCTCATCTCCATTTCTTTTCCATCTTCTTTCAATTTTACCCTCATTTCTCCATTTTCTTCCATATTTCTCACGCACAGTGATTTGTAAGAATGCAGGGAAGTTGTGTTTAATTTTCAGGCAATTTTGCCGATTTAAGCTTCCATTTCCGACAATCTAACACAATTCGACCTTCGTTTTGTGTTTATCTTCGAAAGTAATATTTTTGCTATGATTTTTTATGCATATTTTTTGGTTTATTCTGATTTTGTTTACTTTCTTTGGTCCATGTCATATTTTAGGGAAGTTGTGTAGATTATACAAGTAATATTTGGGAATTTCTCTATTTTTTGTGTTTTGTGAGTTTTTCTTATGGATTTGTGCTAATATTTGTGTTGATGCTGCTGTTTCTTAGATGTCAAAGAAGAATTGTCTCACAGTTGCTGCAATAGAGAAGGAAGGAGCATTCGTAAGTTTTCTTCATTTTCAGCAGTGATATTTTAGATACAGTTATTGATATTTCTCGTTTACAGTTTAATGTTTCATGTTTTAGGCTCTAAGTATCGTTATCTGTGTTGGTTTGATCTTTAATTTCATCGTTTGATGCTTGTGGTGTTTTCATGTTTAAGTGTGCAATTGATGTTCACTTTTGATTATGTGTTATATCTTAGGGTTTGTTTTGCAATTTTTGCTAATTTTTGTGTTGTTGTTTCTGTTTCTTTGTTTAAGAATACTTGCCACTGTTGCTGCAATCGAGAAGGAAAGAGGATCTATAAATTTTGTTACTTTGCATATGTGATG
>JAULKJ010000009.1:4198272-4210708 GCA_032355405.1 Rubia balearica
ATTTGCACTTTCGAAAATAGCAGGGTTATATCTGCACTTTCTTCAATTATGTAGGGTTATATCTGCACTTTGCTCAAGAAGTTATAAATTCAGAAAATTTTATACTTTCTCCATCTCTCTATTTGTAGCACGATTGGTTTAACTACTTGAATTTAGGTGGGAAAAAAAGAGTGGATGAAATTCAATGTAGAAAGTAAAAAGTAGAATGGGTGGAATAAATTGAAGAAATATTGAAAAAAATGGAAAGTGCGTCATTTAAAAGAAAACATCTCATTAAGATGAGTGTGCCATTAATAGAAAAAACAGAGGGAGTATGTTAAGCAAAAGTTGTATGTTAAGGTGTTGGACAAATCAGATTCTGTCACGTGTTCCATAAATTATATATTTAGCAAATTAAGAGATTTTGTAGGAAGAAATGAGCTATTTGTAGAATAAGTGGATTTACCCAACACTTTAACATACAATTTTTGTTAACATATAGTAGGAAAATTTTCTAGTTATAAATTTGAGTTTATTTTCAAAAGTAACCAAATCTTTGCAGTTGAAAGGTAATTTCTTAAAATGGTTAAATGTTTTTCTAACCATGCCTTTAAGTTGAAAGTGTCAATATAACCCTGCAAAATGAAAAAGTGTCAAAATAACCATAACTTTATCATGTATATGCTAATCTAACCCTGTATGTCATTGACTCGAATAGTCAACATCGGAATTGGTTGGATTTTAAGGAAATAACAATTTTACCTTCAGATTAAAAAATATAAATAGGAAAAGACTTTTATTTCTCTGTTTTTAATTCAGGGCTAAATTCATCATTTCCTTAAAATTCAGCCAAATCTGGTGTTGAATATTGAAGTCAATGGCTATCAGGATTAAGTTGATACATACATCATAAAGTTAGGATTATCTTGACACTTTTTCATTTTAGAAGTTATTAACACTTTCATCCTAAATGTAGGGTTATTTTAGCGGTTTACTCCTCTGAAAATGTACAACTAATAGTCGGGGGAATTGATGATCCTAAACTTGTTTTATTAAATGGAATTCTCTCACCTCCAAAACAAGTAATCTTGGACCTTCCACTTTGCATCCAAAGCAGAATCCTGAAAAGCTAGGCGGCGAGAATGGTGAGCTTTGTGTTGAAGATCGCCGGTGATTTGGAAAACCTGGCTGCCCTTCAGCCTCAGGGTGGCTGTAACGATCCTAACTTCACCTACTACCTCAAGGTCGCTCTATGGTTTTCCTGTTCATTTTCTCCTCTCTATATTTTTGTATGATAATTTGGCTCTCTTCTAGATGTTGTTTAATCTTGAAAGCGTAAATAATAGTAGTAGTTAATTTCACTGTCCTTGATTCCGCCTTTCATTTGTTAGGGTTTGCACCCCTTTTACATAGGATTTAAATGTTGAACTCATATCATATCTGTGTTTTATGAGGGGTTCACTTTTCTGTGAATCTTTAATCTTTCACGATGCAGTGTTAATTGATTTCTTTCGGGGGGTTAATTTGATTTGATGATGGAAGTCTAGGTTACTATGATTCTTTATGTAACTGACTCTGTGATTTGGTTAATTCGATTTGATGATGGAAGTCTAGGTTACTATGATTCCTTATGTAACTGACTGCGAAATCTGACTTCATATATAAGGGTGTTGTCTTAGACAAAATATATTCATTATTAGCTTTTATGGTTGATATGCACAGCTGAAATGTGGCAATTGTGGAGAGGTTGCTCCAAAAGACACCTGTCTGAGCCTAGACGAAACTGTCCCTAGCCCGTCAGGCAAAGACTATTGCCATCTTGTTAGGAAGGTAACTCTCTTTGTCACAATATATTACACCGCCATTGTTCTGGATTTCCTTTTATTTGTGGATTGATTTACAGAATGT
Organism: Rubia balearica; assembly: GCA_032355405.1. Classification (NCBI taxonomy): domain Eukaryota; kingdom Viridiplantae; phylum Streptophyta; class Magnoliopsida; order Gentianales; family Rubiaceae; genus Rubia; species Rubia balearica. Next base: position 4,200,160 of record JAULKJ010000009.1, read on the forward strand.
TTCGTTAAATTTCTGTTTACTCATTCATGTCCCTCCCTCATTGTACTAGTGTTAGTTTTGTTCAAGGGAGACAATTATTTGTGGATTGATTTACATAATGTTTTGATAAATTTCTGTTTACTCATTCATGTCCCTCCCTCATGGTACTAGTGTAAGTTTTGTTCAAGAGAGGCAACTGTGACCATGATTACTGGCAAAGGGCGTCCACTGACACAGGCTGACAGTGAATCTGGGCGTTTAGCTCCTCTGATGGTATTTGACTGCCGCAATGTTGAGCCTGTTGGATTTTCTTTTGGCAGTGGGTGGTGGGCTGAATCTGTAAGTTTGATATTATTCAATTTCTGCATTTATTCTTTCGAGTATTTGTAATCTTTTGTTATGTGTATTCTTGTGTAGACTAGTCTTTGCAGCTTTCATTCACGTAATCAAAATTTTAATATTTCCGTCTTCACTTTAGAGTTTAGAGTAACTATGTCTACTTTACGATTATTCATCTTCAGGTCAAAGTAATTCTGCCTGCATTTAAACTACTGAATGATCCTTCTTGAAATTTACTTTTAGTTTTACATTTCTTAATGCTATAAGTTTATAACAAAATGAGGTCTATATTGTTGTTGGATTGTAAACTTTACTTTTTGGCTGTGTTGCTTCCTTGTCAAGCTACACTTCAAGCGTAGTGCAGAAGTTGCCGTCCATGTTTAGCTGCCTTATTTTTTAATAAGGCTACCTGTTAAGAGAATGAATTTGGTATGTTTGTGATAAAATGTAGCTTCCCGTGACATTTCTGATGATTTACTGTATAATGAGATTGTTGTTATCTTTCACATAATTTCTTCATTATATATATTTTAAACAAGCTTTCAAAACCCTTGTTAAAGTGATTGGCATTTATAATTTTTTAAATTACATTTTAGAATGCGACCAATCTCTTATTTGATTCCTGAATCTTGCTGAAAATGTCAACTGTGGTGCTCTGTTCAAACCAGCATTTTAGAAAAAGCCCGCTTGTAGCACTAGGTACATAGGCAGGCACCTTGCTTCATGAAGTGCAGGGGGATGCTGGAAAGAACACTTTCCAGTGCTTTTTGCCGCTTCAGTCAAGGCGCAAAAGTGCTAAAGAGGATTGGTTTTAAGAGAAAAGAAATGGCTTTACTACAGCTTTTCTTTGCTCCATTTCTCCTCTCTTCTCCAATGGCTCTATGTTGTATTCTCAAATTACTCCTGATACCTCTTCTAGTTCAAGACCTCGGAGAATTGATTTAATTGATGGATATGATGAAGAAGGGATGGAGGGAAAAATTGGAAATTAATCAAATTATATAATTGTTGAAGATGATATAGGGTTTGGTGGTGGTGATGAGATTAATTTTGGTGGAGATGGGGATGATTCTGGTGGTCTTTTGAGTCGTAGTTCAAGAATCTAAGGAATTTTGGCTTTAGTTGTACATCTTTGGATGATGGATTTAGATTTGTGTTTGAAAATTTAATTTACCTTGTTTTAGGCTTTTTTACTATATTGTGTTATAATTCTATGTATTTTTGTTATTGTTTAAATATTACTTCAAATATAAAATTTGCGCACTTTGCATCTGTGAATCGTGCACTTGCATTTTTAGCGCATTGATAATTTTCCCATTTGCAGCTAGGTGCGGTTTGTGCTGTTTAAAACCCAGTTCAAATATATTGATTCTTTCATGTGTTTAAATCTTAAAGTTCTTATCCGCAAAGGCAGTTTCTTATGGTGTTGAATGGAGTCAGTCAATATATGCATTCAGTTGTGAAATATCAGATACTTCTGATGCTTGTTTGACTTGGTATCTTCTAAATGGCCATAAATATGCTAATTAACTTGACTAAAACTTACTTCCAGCTATGCCTTTTCATGAAGTTAACTTGCTAGTTAACATATGGATATGGACTGTAATTTATTGTGTGGTGCTATTTACTTACTGCTTGGATAGTTGGTCTCTCAATTAGAATTCCTTGTTTTGTATGCCACAGGACCTACATCTCAGTGTTATCTTTTATCCTTTGAGAATCGATTGGTGGTCCACACTGTTAGACACTGATTATCGCACAAGTTGGCTGTGAACTTCAAATGAAGCCTTTTGGATGCTTGATTTTTTTAAAAACTTTTGAACCTGTTCAGTGGATGTGGGGAAGGAAGTGCTTACATATTCTCTTTGCACATAAAATGTGTAGTTATCATCAGATTGCTTTGCAATTACTTACTATTCATTTCTTTGTCAATTTGGTTATGTGAATTACACCTTCTTGTTTCCATCATGTGCATTCTCATTTTTGGCATTTATCATGTTTAATATTTATGGGAGCTTTGTCTAACCTATCTTCCATCTCTTATTGCTTTCATAGTAGTAATTTCAATGACGAATTTTGTTAATGTAATGGGTTTCTTTTGTTTTTTATAGATTGGAGGGACGAAATTTGAAGACATTGACTTGTCTGAAGGAGAATATGCAGATTACGATGAGAAGGGAAACTGCCCAGTTATGATTTCCAACATTCGCGCTACTTTCAGTCTTCACAATGACAAGTAGTATGCCAATGCAAGTAGGCTCGTAAATAAATAGGAATGGTACAGTACAAATTGAGCCTATCTTGGATATGTATGTGCGTGTTTGTAGCTTCCACACTTATTGAGCCTATCTTGCTTATGGCATCATTTAGACACTTAGAATTTGAATCGTCTGTGTTAGTTTTTGAGTGGTGATGTCTGGGAGGAAGTGCTGCACAAAAAAGAGATTATCTGCTTTGTTGGGCTTTTGGTGACTAGGTGTATCTGCCGCTAGTCGTGTCCAACATAATTACAAAAGTAAAGAATGATTTCTCGTAATGGATTATGTATTAATGCTCACAATAAATAGAGTACAAAAAGAAGACTAATACTAATATGATTTTAGTGTAGTCAACTCTATCCATAATAAATTCAATCTAATCAAATACTTGAATTATTCTAACGCTCTCTCAAGTGAAGCGTCGGATGCTCAGCGACATAAAGCTTAGATTAGAAAAACTCGAATAGTGGACGAGAGGGCTCTTTGGTGAAGATGTGCACAATGTGAAGAGCAGTAGGAACATGAGCAACACGCAACTTGTCGGAAGCAATCAATTCTCAAACAAAATGACAGTCTATGTCAATGTGCTTTGCCTGCTTGTGAGCAACTGGATTCTGAGCCAAGTAGATGGCCCTACGGTTGTCACATAATAGCAGAGGAGAACCAAAAGCAGAACTCGAAGATCTCGAAGCAGGTGGGCTGTTTCTTGGCATTAGAGGAAAAAAGGTTTCCATTAAGATAACACATCCATAAGTGGATCGATGAGTCTCCAGACAACGAGTCCAATCTGCATCAGAATAACCTAACACCTCAGGAGAACTGACATATCGAAAGGTAAGACCAAAATGCAGTGTTCCTCGAACATATTGGAGAATTTGAGTAACCGCGGCAAAATGATCGTCACGAGGATCCTGAAAATACTGACTGACAGTGTTGGCCGAAAAGGCCAAGTCAGGACGGGTAATGGTCAAGTACTAGAGGCCCCAACTAGAGAATGATACAACGTTGGATTCCAAAATGGAGGGCTGGTGGAGCTATGCAACTGTGAACCCGATACAAAGGGGTAGAGACTGGAGTAGCATCAGACATCCCGGCACAAGTAAAGATCACGGGTATACTTAGCTTGACCAAGAAGTAAACCCGATGAAGTTGGTGATACTTCTAAGCCAAGAAAGTAATGAAGTGTGCTAAAGTCCTTGATGATGAACTCCTGATGTGTTCGATCAATAAATTGCTGAAAAAGAGTCGAATAGTTACCTGGACATAACCTAGAAGATACAGTAATGATGATCCCCGAGAAAGAACAAACAGAGAAGTGTCGGCGGAGCTAGACTGGAAATCGAGCTGAGTCAAATAAGTGCTGAATCACTGAAATCATGCTCGAGGTGCTTGCTTAAGACTATAAAGAGCCTTCCGAAAGCGAAAAACATAATTTGGATGGAGCAGATCCCTGTAGCCAACGGGTTGTGCCATATACACAGGAGCATCGAGAATCCGTTGAGGAAGGCGTTCTTAACATCCAGCTGATGAAGCGACCTGGAACGCATTATGGAAATGGCGAGAACTGTTCGAACAGTGGAGGCTTTGACCACAGGACTGAAAGTGTGAACAAAGCCAAATCCCAAAATCTGAGAAAAACCATGTGCGACAAGACGAGCCTCATGGCATAGATTCTGCCTGTAGTATGATCGAGGCACCGAAAACCTTTATACTTTGAACTATAGCCAATAAAAACACATGTAATACTACAAGGACACATCTTGTGATTGGAAAAGGGGTGAACAAAGGGGAAGACCTGAAAACCAAAAGCATGAAATTTGGTGTATATGGGAACCCAACCATTAATAACTTTATATGGTGATCGTCTGCAAAGAACGGCAGCGGGCAACCGTTTTACTGTACAAGTGACAGCAGTAAAGGCGTCAAACCAGTGGGAGAGATGATCATGATATGAGAGTGGTATAACACAGTCAGACCTATCTCAGCAATGTGGCGATGCTTGCGCTCAACTCGCTCATTATGCTCAAAAGTATACTGGCATGAAACCTGATGGTGAATCCCCTCTGTCTGAAAGTGAGAGCGTAAGCAACCATTTAAGAACTCAGTCCCCCCTTCACTCTAAAACACCATAAGGGTGGATGAAAACTGGTTCTCCACAAAAGCCTCAAACTGGCGATAAACATAAAAAAAAATCAGATTTGCGGCACAGTGGATAAAACCACGAGAGTCGGGAATGATCATCGAGGAAAATAGCATAGTAGGAGAAACCATCAGCAGATAAAATAGGAGAGCCCTCCCCATAAGTCACAATGAACTAGATCAAGTACCCTAGCAGTACGTTTATCATTTGTATAGAAAGATAAATGCTTCCCTTTTCCCTTTACACACGTATCACGAAGGGTAGGTTTCTACAAAACTGATGAGACAGAGATCCAGAAGAACGCAAACCATAAATAACACAATGCGGAACATGACCAAGTTTAGGATGCCAAATTTCAAAAGACGGACATGAATTATTTGATTCCATAGTAGACAACAAAGAAGATGCACCATAGTCTAAAACATAAAGCCCATTTTCACTATGACTGTGAGTCAAAGTTTCACTTGTGATTTTATGCCGATTAATAAATAAGCGATCATCAAAACAGACAACAACATTTAAATCCCGAGTTGATTTGCTAATCAAACAATTTTTTTAATGATATCATGCACAATAAGCACATCATAAAGAGACAAAGATTTAGAAATCTGAGAATCACCAACATGAGTAATAGGGAGTTGAGAACCATTACCAACAGTGATACGGTCACGACCATGATAAGGGGTCAAATTATCAACCACAAAAGCAGATGACGTCATGTGTTTTGTGGCTCCAGAATCGACAATCCATTGAGGATTGTGCAGTCTTTGATTCAGTGAAAATGAGCCACCAAAATAAGCCATTGCACAAAAATGACAAAATGAACCAGCAGAAGGCAAAAATGAGGGGACTACATGCACAATTGTAGAGCATGCGCAACTGGGGACAACGTGCGCCTAAGAGCACAAGCAATTGAGAGCACATGCGGTGGGAGCATGCACATGGAGGTTTCACATGTATAATACATGTGTCCTGTAAGTTCGGTTGCTGTATATGTAAACAATCATCGGTTACTGGTTTGACCGGGCTTCGTCTCGAACGGAGAAGAAGGACAATCGTATAGAAATTCGGGAAGGAAAGGGGAGAGGCGCCAGAGAACACTTGAGAGAGTTGCTGAAGAAGATAAATATAAACACCGATTAAAACATGGAAAAGACCGGAGTATTGCAGTTGAAGAAGGTCGCTGGAAAAGGAGGAGAGGGTTGCGCAATGGGGAGAGAAAAAGAAAATGAGATAGGGGAGTAGGGTGGTGATCGGCACTGAAAAAGAGAAGAGAGAGAAGCGGTCGAAAAAGGAAACAAATATTATTGTTCAAGTCTTTGGATCAGATTTTGCTCTGATACCATGAGAGAATGTTTTCCCGTAATGAATTATGTATTACTGGAGAGAATAAATAGAGTATAATTAAATAATGAATAATAGTACTGAAATAACTTTAATCTGGTCATCACTCATACCCATAACTAACCATCTAATTGACTGATTCTAACAGTAAGATAACATTTTGATACACGAACAGAAAAAAGGTTGAATTGGATGGAGTATCTGTTACATATAAGAAAATGAAATATTTTTTAGAATAAATTAAAAATAAATATATGGGGTCTTGAGTGATTTTTTGGTCAGACTAAACCACGCAGTTGTCGTGCAGCTATCAATGATCATGTTTGCATTGCCGCTATGGATTCTGAACTGGCTGTCTTTTGCACTCAATTGACTTGGGAATTGGTTCAACGTCATTCACATGTGAATGTTTTTTATCAAAATGGATGTTTCGTTTGAAATTTAAGGTTGATGGTTCGCTTGATTGTCATAAAAGCGAGGCTTGTTTCACAATTTTTTTTTACAACTTTCAGGTTTTGATTATGATCACACTTTTAGTCTTGCAATCAAGGCTTCTACAGTTCACACTTTCTTGTCTCTTGCTGTTCTTTGTAAGTGGTCATTGCATAATTTGGATGTCAAAATGCCTTCTTGGATGTGGTTCTTGACTCGCTGGTCTACATGGAGTTGCATGCCGGTTATAAAGATCATATGCTTCCTGATTATGTTTATCGGTTGCACAATGTCATTTATGGGTTGAAACGGGCTTCTCATGTTTAGTTTCAACGCTTGAGTTCTTTCTTCATTGGCATTGGTTTCATTTGCATCTTATTAGATACTTCATTATTTGTGTTTGCACATAGTGCCTCCATACTCTATCTTTTGGTTTATTTCAATGATATTATTCTTAAAGAAAATGATGGTGCGTTCATTCGTAAGCTCATTGATCATGTTAATCATGAGTTTAAGATCACCGATCTTGGTACTTATCGTAATTTTTTAAATTCGGAGGTTGTTCCTACTTCAAACGACTTATTCCCCGTTCAGGCAAAATATGGCAAGGATATCTTGACTAGTGCAGGCATGCAGGACGTCGCACCCGTCGCCACTTTTTGGGGATTTTTCGCAGCTTCTCAGCTCTTCCAATAAACTATTTTGTAATCTCACACTTTATCGATCATTGGTTGGTGCACTTCAGTACTTGACGATCACAAGCATGGACTTATCTTATGCTGTCAATATGTTCAGTTAGTTTATGTAGGCACCCACTGATGACCATTTTCTGGATGTCACGTAAATTTTGCATTATGTTCATGGTAATCTTCATTATGGTCTGGTCTTTTGCACAAATTCGTCTTCTCTTCCAGTACTTGGCTATTCTTATACTGATTGAGTTCGTTGTGTAGAGACTCGTAGGTCTACATATGGTTATTTCATCTTCCGTGAAGGTAATCTTGTTTCCTAGAGTACTAAGAAATAACCTACGGTGTCTCGTTCTAGCGCAAAATCATAATATCGTGGCCAATACTGTAGCAAACTAGTTTAGTTGATGAATATTCTCAGGGACTTACGTGTGTCGATTCGTGTACCACCTATGTTGATGTATGATAACAATAGTGCTTTTTTTCTTGCTCAGAATCCAGTTTCGCATAAGAGATTTAAGTACATTGATAATGATTATCATTTGTGCGTGAGATGGCGTCTTCTGGAAAGATATATGTATCTCATGTTTCCTCTATCTTACAGCTTGTTGACATCTTCATAAAGGGTTTATCTCATCCTCAGTTCGATTGTTTACGTTCCGAACTCTGGGTTGTTAGTAATGCTACGCTTCGCTTGAGGGGAGGGGGGTGTTAATAGAGTTACAGACAAAACAGAAGAAGGATAAGGAAATAATCCTTTTCTGAATCTTTTTGTAATATTATGATTTAAATTTTGTAACTCTTTGTAATCACATATAAATATGAATACACGTAACCCAACAATGGTGAGTTTTACATTCTATAAAAAAAATTATTTGGCCAAAAACAAATACCAAGTACCAATATTAATTTGCTAATGGGGAATTGTCAATGCATTTGATCTCGCATAATTACTTATCTTTGAATGGTCAGCTCAAAGCACACATCAAAAATATAATGGAAGTTCTTGTAGTAATGAATTTATGAAGGAATTTCCAATCGTTATAACTGGTATTATTGTCGAGAATGTTACATTGAGACTCGGATTGTACAATGTTTACTTTGTCTCGTTCTAGCGCGGAATCAGAATATCGTTCTATGGCCAATACTGCAGCAAACTAGTTTGGTTGATGAATATTCTCAGTGGCTTACGTGTGTCGACTCGTGTACCACCTATGTTGATGTATGACATTGACAACAACAGTGCTTTCTTTCTCAAAATCCAGTTTCGTATAAGAGAGTTAAGTACATTGATAATGAATATCATTTTGTTCGTGAGATGGTGTCTTCTGGAAAAATCTAGGTATCTCATATTTCCACTGACTTACAGCTTGCTGACATCTTCACAAAGGGTGTATCTCTTCCTCAGTTCGATTTTTTACGTTCCAAACTCTACGTTGCTAGTTATGCTACGCTTTGCTTGGGGGTAAGGAATGAATCCTTTTCTGAATGGTTTTGTAATATTATATTCCATGTATGATTTAAATTATCTAACTCTTTGTAATCATATATAAATATGAATACACATAACCCCAACAATTGGCCAAAAACAAATACCATTATTTGCTAATGTGGAATTGTCAATGCATTTGATCTTGCATAATTACTTATCTTTGAATGGTCAGCTCAAATCACACATCAAAAATATAATGGAAGTTCCTGCAGTGAAGAAGTTATGAAGGAATTTTCTATTGTTATAACTGGTATTATTGTCGAGAATGTTACATTGAGACTCGGACTGTGCAATGTTTAAACCCAGACTTGGTCGGAATCAATATCGTTAAACATGAGAGACTCAATCGGATTAAAATTTTAAATTTTCAGACAACAATCCGGAAGAATATTATTTAAAAACGATTTTTTTTAGTTTGTATATGGACTACGAGAAGAAAATTCGTAAGATTAATTGTTCCCAAACAATTAATTAATTATTAGAAAATGAATTGGAGCAAAACTTTTCAGTACCACATCATGAATAATTTAAAACTCAATTTTACTCCATAAAAATTATAAAAGATTAATTATAACTAGCTCAATGTCAATTTTTATGGCCCGAACCAAATTGGATCGGAATCCTATTTATTAAAAATATTAAGGTCAAAACACTTGTGCAGAAGGGACTTGTTTGCGGCGGTGATTCTAATAGTAGGATAACAATATCATACCGCCATCCCTGGCACTGATGTGGTTCATACCCCTCTGTTAAACGGCGATAAAATAATCGCCGTTGTTTGTCACAATCAACAGCGTCTGTAAAAGTCGTGCATTGTTATTTCACAACCGCCGCATAATTTTTCGATGTCAGAACACTTCCAGTCGGCCGTAGTATCGAACTACTTCTGAAATTTGACATCAAAGTTTCATGGCATATGTTGGCTTTGGACCCAATGGATATTCCAATAATTGAACGACCAAACGTATTGCCCTTTTGTTTGATGAATTTCTAAAATCATGAGTTGTTAGTTCTCATTATCCTTGGATGATTGAAGTTATTTCTATGATATCAGATTATGAGTTGGAATATTTGGATCCGATATTGGAACTATTAATTGATCGGTGTCACTCAATGTAGTTGGTCCTCAAGTCGGCGTCCATTTCAGAATTGTTTTAGTTGCATTGTAATACATCTAACACCGTGCAAGATGGTGTAGTACATGTATTCTTAGTTACTTTGTTGTTTCTTGGACTACATGCATAAAATACGAGCTAATATTAAATGCATTATGCAGTTGAGAGATATGTAAACACTATTGTCACGAAATGAATTTATGTGCTACCTTAATTCAATCAGTTTGAATGGTTTGGTTGTTGTTGAGTTGTTTCCATCTAAAACCTTACGTAATATGTCCACAAATGAATCGAAGGAAGAGAGGTGAAGTGAATCCAACCAAAAAACCATTATTGTCCTCTTATTAATTGCGACCCAACGCCATTGATTACTGCACGAAATTGAGCATTTAGGTAGGATAAATATCACTGTAGAAGTAGTATAACACAACACATAGTTAGGATAAATTTACTTCTCTATCAAAGGTGATAAAAGAAGGATTTTTTCTCCCGCCAGAGTCTTGTTGAAGTGTAGGAGATTCTCCCTTTCATGGGATGCTCAATTTGTTGAATGCTTTCCGGACATAGAAATCCAATCCACGGTTTCATAATTTTTTTCTTCCCATTAACTTTCAACATATTTTACAGGTTTAGTGTCTAAGAATATTGTAGTTAGTATAGTGAAACAGAATATACATACAAAGTCAAACATTACACAACGAAGAAATAAGTGAAAGTATCTTCCTTGATGGGTGAGGCAATTCCAGTGTGCTTAGACGTAA
>JAULKJ010000009.1:4217657-4227881 GCA_032355405.1 Rubia balearica
ACGGAGGTATGTAGTCTCAATGGTCTGGCTATGTTTTATAGACGTTTTGTCCAAAATTTAAGTGATGTGGCTGCTCTCATAACTGAGTGTTTGAAGAAGAGAAAATTCGGTTGGGGTCCTGAGTAGGAATGGAGTTTTGCCTTGATCAAACAAAAGTTGTGTACTACGCCAGTATTAGCTTTGCCGGATTTTTATAAGGTTTTTGAAGTAGAATGTGATGCCAGTGGCGTAGGGATTGAAGTTGTGCTATCCTAGGAGAAGACACCAGTGGCATTTTTCAGTGAGAAACTGATGGAGGCTCGACAGAAGTGGAGTACTTATGATCAGGAGTTCTATGCTGTTTTTAGGGCTCTAAGACAATGGGATCATTACCTGATTCAGAGGGAGTTCATTCTATTCACTGATCATCAGGCTTTGAAGTTTCTCCATAGCTAGAAGATGATAAATAAGATGCATGCTTGATGGGTCAGTTTTCTACAAAAGTCTCCTTTCGTTATTCAGCTCGGGAAAGTCAAATAAGGTGGTCGATGTTTTGAGTAGGAGGGTTTCTTTGTTGATTACTTTGGCACATGATATAGTTGGTTTTGAATATCTGAAGTTGGTGGCAGTCTTAGTGGTCATTTGGAAAGAGATAAGACGACTTCTAGTTTGGAGGAGATGTATTATTGGCCGCATTTGAAGAGGGACGTGATCACCATTGTCAAGAAGTGTTATGTCTATTAGGTTTCTAAAGGCCATTCTTAAAATACTGGTCTTTATATGCCATTAACTGTTCCTGAAGATATTTGGCAAGATTTTTCTATGAAAATTGTGTTGGGGTTTCCTCGTACCCAACGTGGTGTAAATTATGTGTTCGTAGTAGTGGACAGGTTTTCAGAGATGTCGCATTTTATTGCATGCAAGAAGACTGATGATGCGTCCAATATTGTGAAACTATTTTTGGGAAGTTGTTCGTCTACATTGAGTTCCCAGATCCATTACTTCTGAAAGGGATATGAAATTCCTCAGTCATTTTCGAATTACTTTATGGCGGATGTTTGAGACTGCTTTGAATAAGAGTTCTACAGCCCATCCCCAGACTGACGGACAGACTGAGGTAACAAACAGGACGTTAGGAAATATGATTCATAGTGTTTGCGGTGAGAAGCCGAAGCAGTGGGATTTTACGTTGTCTCAGGTCAAATTTGCTTATAACAGTGCAGTGCATTCAGCTACTGGAAAATCTCCATTTTCTCTTGTTTATACTACTGTTCCGAAACATGTGGTGAATTTGGTCCAGTAGCCAAAGGTTCCTAGAGTTAGCAACTCAGCAGAAAATTTGGCTAAGGAGATTGTGGAGACCAAGGAATTCATTAAGGCTCGTTTGAAGGCTACTGGAAGAAGAATAAGAAGGCTGATGATAAGCATCATAGGCTCAAGGTTTTCAAGGAAGGAGATGACATCATAGTATTCTTGCGCAAGGTGTGATTCCCAGTTGGTACATACAGTAAACTCAAACCACGTAAGTATGGTCCGTTTAAAGTGTTGTGAAATATTAATAATAATGCTTGTGTTGTGGATATTCCGGATACTATGAATATTTCCAACACTTTTTATGTGGCTAATATTTATGAGTACCATGAGGATAACGTTCTCTATCCTAAAGAGAACTCGGGGTCCGGTTCTTCGTAGGTGGAGGAGACCGATCCAAGGCGAATGGCGGCAAGATTGAAGAAGCGATGGATCGCCGTAAAGGTTCGATACGATTCTGAGCATAACTTTTGCGTCCGGAATCAGAATCAGGCAAGGCCACTGCCTTTGGAACCATCTCGACGAGTACTACAATAATCATGGATGCGCCATGTGGCGGGATTATTTGGCCTTGAGCTCTTATAAGGCCTCAAAATGGCAATTTGTTGTTTTTGAGTATTTTCCAATTTTCATTTTATTTCAGAAATAATGCCAAATTTATATTTTATCGTTCTAGGTTTTCATTATAGTATTTAAAGACTTCTTATATTATTCCGAGATTTTATCTTTCATAATCATATTTTTCAAGATATTTTCTCTCCAGTGGATTCCAGAACCAAAATCTAGGGTTTGTATTTGCATACCTTAATTGTTCTTCAAGATTCATGCTAGCGGATCTCTTTTGATATTCAGAATGAGTCACAAATTCACTTAGATAAGTTGTGTGCCATTCATAATAATTACTCCGTCTGTCCCAACTGAACTTGCCCTCTTTCTTTTTGAATATTATTTTCTATCAAAGTTTGATTGTATGTTTGAATAGGTATGTGCAGCAATATTACCGTATATGATTTTATTTAATTCGTCGTAACAAGTAATATCAAATTTTTATTTACCGTTATTAGGCATAGATAATTATATTAACAGTCAAATATGTTTCTCGAACAACATGCAAAAAGTAAGAGTGTAATCTTGGTTAGGACAGAGTATTTAATTAGGCAAGCTGAGTAATTAGTAATGTGAAAGATTTTCAGTCAAAAGTACTAGAAAACACCATATGGACAATCGGCGTTATAATCCCCATACAAATACTTCATGTAATATCTAACCCCCACGCACCTATACTGCAACAAAGTTCAGTTGAGATGACATTACAATTACATGCAAAAGGTACAACAAACTAATCCATAAACTTCTTTGACCTCCAACAACAGCTAGGATGAATCACAATGTCTTCTCTCTTCTTGTATAGAGAGAAAAATGCGAGCAACGGATTCAGATGCTGATCTTCCATTCCTGGGTACCACTTTAATGACTCGAGTTGAGTGATCGACCTCTTCAGACGCTGGAGGTGGTGATGGTTGAGAATTGAGACTTGAAGTCCTCGCAATAGGAGATGTCGGGAAAAGGGGAAGAACATTACTTCCTTCAGCAGTGAAGCTTTTCTTGTGTGCTTGCACTCTCCAACTCTGACTACTCATCGAACTCATGTGTACATCATCTCGTGACACACGTGACTTGATGACAACTGCTGTAGATCCACTTTTCTGATTTGATGGACTAATTGGCTTTTCCCGTTGAACGTTGTTCTCAATGGGTAGCTGCTCATGCAAACCAGATACAGCTAAGTGAGTCATTGAGTCCAGCGAAGCGCTTGTGATTCCCTGATTCATACCCTGTGAACTTGCAATCCCCTGATTCATAACATGCATTCCATATGGAGGAAAATAGCCATGAGGCCCAGGGGCAGTAAACGGAGGAACACCCATGCCTGGAAAATGATGATTTGGTGAAGCTCCATACGCTGGAGGGTAAAAATTTCCCATCATTGGGGTCAATCCAGGAGGCTCACAACCTGGGGCCATGAATCCAGGCCCAGGGTAAGGCTTGTAAACAAGTCCTTCGGATGGGGACATAACTGGAATCAACCATTGATGTCCCTGAGGTTGAGGGTAACACCACGGGTTGGTGCTATGATCACCAGCTCCAGTAGTTGCAAGAGAATTTGTTGCAAAGGTTGTATAGCTTGGAAGCTGACTAACATTCTGCACTGAAGAAACGGAAGTCTTCCCAACAGTATTTTCAGCAGAGCACTCGAGCTTATTATTCTGCTTCCCAGAATCGTTCTTCCTTTTGGACCCATTTAGAATTTCCTTCACAGCATACTCGACAGGGAGTAGCTTTGGAGAAGAACCTTTGATTGGTTTCACTACAAAAGCCGAATCCTTGACCATAACAGGTTGTGACCCAGCCATCAATTTTTGAACCTATCGCAGGCATTACAACTCAAACTCTAGTTGGACTGTATAATAACATACCAAAGTAATGTACATAGAATGGATTGAACAGTATTATAACACTCTAAGATAATTAGGAGGTTAAAAAAGTAACAGGAACTTCAGATTTCGTACCTTAATCAATCTATGCAATTCAAATACTTGAACAGCAAACACTCGTTGTTGACTGAAACAAAGCAGCACATTGTAAGCAACACTCAACAATTTCTAGGAGGTTTGGGGCAAATAAGTAATGAGAAGTAAGAATGCAATACTTTAAAGCATCAGATGCAGATAGTAAGACAATAAAAAATACATGTGAGTGATAGTAAATCAAGCAATGGGTTGCGATGGTTTCCATAAATGTATACTTCGACTACATCTAGTGGAATAACAAAAAACTTTCTATGCTTCGTTGAGATAGTAACAATGGTGTGGGATACAATCATACACACACAAATGATATCATCCCAAACAACATTAGCGTAATCAAGGACATCACTCACACCCCTTTGTAAAGCTCCTACAAGAGATACAGTATTTAGAATGACATGAGACAGCAATAGAGGTAAACATATCCACACATGCGCACATAAAAGCATCCAAACATGAGCATCGTCCACCCAGTCAGAAAATGGAAGGTGATTTAAATCAGATACTGTCAATAAATGTCAATAATTTGTCAAACCATTGATCTCTACAAGCTAACTGGAGGCTTAAAAATCCTTTATCCTTGCAACTTAAAAATAATTTAGCTAAGAATCTATTTTGAAACAGCAATCCACAGCTACAACTATCCTTCACCACAGCTCAACTAATAGACTACACATAAATAACCATATGGGTTGTCCCAATGAAAATATTAAGAGCGGTACTTTAACCATCCAGTAAGGCAGTAACTGGGTTTGCCTTGCACATAAAATGGAAACTCTAAAACATGACTGAAATCCATCACTCGCAGCTGAGGGGTGAGCATGTCCATAATAGAAAAATCAAATTTTGAGAGCTAAAGAACTACCCGCTCGACATTAGTTATTATACTAAGAACATATCTGCCCTGAAGGGTGGCAATATATCCAATCCTATGAAGACCTCCAGTTTCATGCAATCAATAGAAATCCTTGTAACAGAACCATTGCTTCTTGGTTTACTAAGTTACAGTGTGGGATGAGGGGAGAAATAATAATGAGCATTTGCGTCAGCCTAAACCTACCAGACACAAGGGCAGAGGCAGGTAAAATACCTTGCTTCATTTCAAGGAGTTATTCAATGACACAACATTATTGGAACTTATCTGTTCCCCAATCAGAGAGCAAATGGAGAGTATTTCAGATGACAACGTGGAAACACTTAAATAACATATACTCGATACAAGATTATTGGAGATTTCCGATTGTACCCCAATCAGAAAGCAAACAGATAGCTTTTTAGATGACAAAACAAACACTTCAATATTCAAGTTATATGAACCGTGTTTATCAACCTTCATGTTTTGTTACAGGGATGTCCACAAATTAATTTTCAACCATTTAGCACAAATATTTACAATCTAACATGCCCTGTAACTTTTATGATCTCAAAGAGAAATGTAACTTACTTGACAATGGACCTCCGAGCTTTCCAAAAATGTTTCTGACCTATTATTCCAACAACATCATCAGGAGTGACATCCACCCCACATATAGAATCCACAATAGATGTCTCAGAGGCGTCATCATCTCCATCTGGAACTTCATTTGGTAAGGACTTGTACCTGTCTTCACAAGACTCAGAATCATCAAGAAAGCTCTCATCGTCTTCTGAGTGGAACCCCTGTACTGGACATGCATTCATTTTACTTTTGAACAGCAGTGGTTCATTCCTAACTGCATAACCAAGAAAGCGACTGTCAAGGCACAAATTAGCTCTATCCTCTGGTGACCTAGTGCCACTAGTAGGAAACATCGAATTTGATAGAGGTTTGACCGACTGCTCCCCACCTTCTATAAAATCTCTTACATTCTCATCATTTTGGTTTCTTCCTTGTTGCCTTGAATCAGGTCCACCTGCTAAACTCCGCCTAAGCTCACTATTTGTAGTTGTAATTTGCTTCCTCAGAAGCTCAGCATTAGATGGAGTGAACGGAAAAGGTGTTCCTCTATCCTGGCTGATGTGGGTCTGCATGAAGATAGGAACCCTAAAATCATCCTCCTCTGGATGCTTTTGCTGTTGTAGAGCCATAAAGGAAGCACTTGAATCATAGCCGCCACCTGGCTTCTCAGCACGCTGAATCGAAGGAGGAAGTGAATGCGAATACACCGTGTTTCTCTGATGTACACTTCCACTCCCCTAAAGAGGGCACACAGTCAGACATCATTAGTATATGATTCTTATCCTAGCGAAGGCAACTAAGGTACACAAACTTACAACAAGGGCTAGTAACTAGCAAAGTACATAAACAGCTTCTGATAGCTTTTAGGCATCAAGTTATACAGTTAATACAATTATCACGAAACGAAATGCGAAAAGTGCTGATTGCAACACACCTGACTCGAAGAAGCCGGATTCACGCTGTTCAGATTGCTAGGAACCGCACCAGGTTTAAATCTCTGGGAGGGAATGCAGAGCTGTTCATAGAGAGCCATCTTGTTCCTGGGAGGAGCTCTTGGGCCTCCCTTCTCTGTGTCGTTCACATGAAGCCTGGGAAACATGGGCCCCATCGCCTTGTCGTCCTCTTTCCCTTGCTTCATATTCTCTTAATAACCACCTCAAATTAACTAAACAATCCCGACAGACACCCACCAAAATCTGCCTTCTGAACAAGGTCAAAGGGCACAAACAGAGCAGATTAAATTAATAATCCCAAACAGCGCAAAACCCATGTGCAAGAACCCAAAATCTCGAAAACCCAGACTCCAAGATTGATTTTTTCCTCAAAATCAGCCCTTTCCTTAGCAACCCAGATAACCAACCGAATAAAAAATAGGAAAAAAACCTCTTTCAGTGGTGGAAGAAGAATACTGGGAACCCGGCAGTACTAAACAAAAGGTGGGAAAAGAGATTCGAGAAATGGGAAAAAGCAGAGACTTTTGAGGGATTCTGGATAGAGAAGGTAGAGAATTGCAGATGGATCACTCGCTGGTGAAATGGGGCCAAAAAGTGCGAGGTCGCTGTAGTGGTGGACCCGACTTATGGATAGAACACAGCACAGCCTAGAACCTCCAATAGAGATGCCAGGAAATGTGTTTTTCCTTCTTTTAAAGATTTACTGGGGATCTTGGGTTTTTACGTCACAACTACTAGAAAACTCAAGATTGCCTTGAAAAGAAATATTTTAACCTAACTGGAAACAAATATTCTACAAAACCTTTTGGTAAAGTTTTAGGAAAAATCGTTTTTCCATAAACTTATGGAAAGAAAGAGTTTAATTGAAATAATAAAAGTTAAAATGTCTTACTTGCAATATTAAAATTTTATTGTATAGTTATAAAGTTTATAAAACTATTCATACAACCCGAAAATTTTATTTTAATATCTTCTAATTTACACTTTAAACCTTGGTCTTTCCATGACTTATGGAAAGACCGTCTTTCAAGAGACGGACCCCTTTTAATGTTTCCCACTGAAAACTAATTAATTAAAGCAGGCACCTACATTACTCCCTCCGTCCCAACTCAAATTTCAGAGAATCTTTTTCACGCTCATCAAGAAAGTTGTCTAATCTTTTTACTACGTATAATAACGATAATAAAAAATTACTTTTCAAAAACTACTTGTTATGATGAATCCAACAATATCACATACCATAATATTATTGTTTATATATTTATCCAAATATATGGTCAAAGGTGGACAGTGAATAGTGACATAAAGTGAAGTGTGAAGTTTGACTTGGAACAGAGGGAGTAACTCTTTTAGCAGCTGGCAGCTGCGAAGTAAACTGAGAGTTCGGGCTGCAGTTAGGGTGACAAATGGACGGTCGGTCGAATACGGCTTTAGTGATATGGATTGTTAAAAGATATTAGTTGGAGTCCCACCACGCGATGCGCGGTGCTTTTGATTCAAAATAATTGTTTGAATATTAAAATGTTTTAATAATGTTTCATAGATAATGTATGAAATGAAAATTATAATTATAATTTCAATTATTTTATTATTAATCATAAGAATTAAAAAGTAAAAGTAATGAATTGAGGTGAGATTTATTAAATATGAATGAAAATGAAATTATTATTATTGTAACCATTGTAGAATCAATTTATAGTACGAAAATGAGGTAAAATATAATAGAAATAATGAAGTTATCCATAAGCTTAGATCAGATATAGTTTATACTTCTGATAAAAAAATGTAACCATATTGCAACAAGCTCCATATCAGAACTATGACCATATAACCAGAAATGGCAAGGATTGAAGTTAAATGGGTAATTGGGCACCTGCTGAATCAAAATGGAAAAGTAAGAAACTCACCCTAATAAATATAGTGAAATTGTTTCAGGCGAACCGGCTCAGTGGTTCAAGACACCACCAATATCTTCGTGATTGTTGAGGGCCATAACATTATTAGGCTATGAAGTCTAAGAAAAATAATCTCTATCTCATGAAAACAAAAAGGTTAAGAGGCTCACCGATACAGTCTGCACATGTCCCAAAACTTGATTTAACCTAGTCGATGCTTAACAATGAGAGGTCGCAGATGTTTCACACCCTATCAATAGGTCAAACACAACAAAGAAAAAAGAAAGATCTCTAGCCACAAGAGGATGGTAATTTGCTTTAAAAAAAAGAATCGAACCAAGTTTACATTAGAATTTGGAAACTGAAGCAAAACAAGAAATGCAAACTTCATGTGATAATAGAACGGGAACCTATTCAAACAAACCTGTTCAAAAGACTTCATCATCTACTTTACAACAGAAAAATACAAAAAAATACTTCATTTGTTACTCTTTATGAACTCAGAATCACCATTCAATGTTTCTTCATGATACTACCACTCTACCATCACTCAAATAACGCAGAAAGGCAAAATGAAAAGACTAATGAGATACGAACCAAAATATTATCAAAAACACTACAAAAATGTATTTACGCATCCTGTAATAGTTCATACATACATTAATCAAAAGTGTACAATCAACACGTTAAGGGTACATCAACTCAAACACACAGATCACAGAGTCCGAATAAGTAGAGAAATACAATAATAGAAATGACAGATAACAACATATAAATTGGAGTTCTCTGCAAAGTACACAGTTTATCAGGGATACAAGATACACTCCTAGGAACTTGTTAAGAAAGAGTTTAAACTAAATTTCATCTTAAAGAATATGCACCTCCTGTTTTGGTTTCGAAAAGTTTGCATTTCTCTCCGCAGGAAATTAACTTTGTAATGATGGGGTGGCTGCTAGAATTGAAGAACAATATGGAAACCATGTGATAGTACTCAAGAACGTTGCGCATAAGTTGTACCCCAATACAACTACAACTACAAGGACAAATGCTTAGCATAAGAGCCTAACTTCAAAGACAACAATATCAAATAATAGAACAGGACAAATGCTTGCCTCAACATCTTTTCCCTTTTTTTCAAGCCATCTTTAGTCTTTTTTTACAGAACTTTCTTCATTATGTCAAGTGCCTGCATAAGCATAGTTTGATAACAAGCATTCATCAATTTAAGTTTATAGAGCCATTCTCAAACTTGAGCTAGTCCTTTTTTTGACATGTTGTTTGAAAATCGGTTAACTTCATTGATTAGGTAGATATCTTGCATCATAGTTTTGAAAGTAGAGCAGAGTAAAATAATTAATCACCTATAACTTTTGGAAAGTATGCCGTATACTTTGCTCTGTATCTTAAGCTGATTTAGCTACTACCTTACAAATAGCCTGCATGAAGCATAGACAATGGTATACATGGCAGACAAAAAAGAGAAGTTGCAAAGTATAAGAGAAATAGAGTAAAGGATTGATAAAAGAAAAATCTGTATAAAGCGAGTGGATCCCATGGAAAGTGAGTTAATGTATATCAGATCTTCTAGAGATGGTGGTTCAAAGAAGCAATAATAAAGGACTAATTGCTAGGGAAAATGGGGTGATTTACAGAATAACACGACACTACAAATTAAGGGAGATAAATTTCCGATATACGTCAACAGATAGACTAAACCACTGCATGTTGGTCTTCAATAATTAAAAGCCGAACGCTTTCTACCAAGAAGAAGAGCATGCACAATCTAAATTCTGTATAAAATTCAGTCAAAATGAGACTTAGATCATCAAACAACAAAAGGGCACCAAGAAATCACCTCAGACGGCAATCTTTCTTGATAAAAATGAAAATTCTGGACAGATAAACAACAGAAGCCTTGGTTGAGATTTTCAACACTACCTATAATCAGATGAATACAATATCTCCACTAAATGCACAAGAGGTAGCCTCATCAGAAACAAAAGATTGAGAGATCAAATACTAATTTCCCCTCATTTCACAAACTTTCCTTAAATCCCAAC
>JAULKJ010000009.1:4264754-4279777 GCA_032355405.1 Rubia balearica
ATTAAAAAACCCAATGGGAAAAAGATTATCCTAAAAATATTAATATAGAAAAATAATAATAAATGACATTTTTGATATCTTATCACTCCTCATAAAGCCGCTGGAACACTGAGTAATTTCTCCCTGAAACAACACTCCCATAGCTAGTAAGCAGTGGGCAATGCACCAAGCTGGATGGACGATGGGGGAAGCCTCGTCGAAACTACCCTTTGCCCTCTCGGTGAACGTAGGGCAAAAACTAATCTCATGGAAATCAGGGGAATTTTCAAAATCATTATCCCCTCTAAGCTCCCATCCAAAAATATCAGATAATGCTTCATAGCTCACATCATATGCCTCATCATTAAGGTGAAAAGAGATGTATGTCCCATCTTCCCTTATCTTCTTGATTGTAGCAAGGAACTCAAGTGTCAACCTAGTGTAGGTCAACGCATGTCTGGACAGAAAACCCTCCAAACCGACCTTCCTAAATAATTGCCGAACAGGCTACCACAATCCCACCTGATTATGTAAAGTGTCGTAATGGGCAAGCTTTGTGGAAAGAGTTGTACAGTTGAGAGAGACAAAGTTTAACCATCGGCTAGCATAATCACCCGTGATGCCGGTCAACCCCATGTGGCCAACCGCAGGGCATCGTGATGAGGTAGCAATATCTCGGGACGAGCTAGCAACAGTTCTACCCCTTTTCGAAGCCATAAGGTATCTAACGCAACATCACACTCCAAAAATCAACCAAGATTCACTAAGCTACTAAATTTCTGAAAGTGTGACAAAATGGTGTCACAAAAAGTGTGGCAAAGTGTCAAAAGTGTCACAATAAGTGTCACAAAAAGTTTACCAGAGTGTCAAAGTGTCACAAACCTCATTGACCCAACATAATCATCCCCAATATGCTACTACTCACAAACACTCAATAAACACCCAAAAAGTCAATATCATATTACAAATGGTGTCACTCAATCCAAAACTAAAAAATTATACAAAATCTCAAGAACACCCATTTCAAAATGCTTCAAATACGCTGGGAAATTGAGAAGTGTTACCATGGAAATGATGGATAGAGTGAGTAGAGAAAACCCAAATGTGTGCAAGATAGGTTGAATTTGACCAAAAAATTCAAGAACCCCCAATTTCTAGGGTTCTTGAGTTTTAAATCAAATTTGGAGAAGTTGGATATGAATTGTGTGTTAGGGATATGGAAGAGTGGAAGGAAAATGGAGAGAGGCGTGGATTTGGTCGGAGGAGGTGGTAGAAGGTGGATTCCGTAGTTCATATAGGATATGTTATCATGCTTATTATTCTCGTGAGGTGCATGTTATATATATATATATATATTCTATGATGCACCGTAGTTCATATAGTATATGTTATTGTGCTAGGCTTGATGGCTACCTTGGGAGTAATGGGTCCATAGTGGATTGCTCGGGATGTATTTTCCTTACTCTCATATCTAATGATTGATACCACCGCAAGGCGAGTGCTTAGGCACCTGATCCTTGAAGCGGGGGCGCATTAGCATTGAAGTGAGTTTTATAGGGAAAGAGGAGCGCAACTATGACCTTTGTTTGTCGATGCACTTTCTCTAATTACAGAAGCTGTGGTGATCAGTAAAAATTGACCTTTGTGTGACAAACATTGGGAATTGCCCATCATTCCATCTGATCACAGTTCATATTCGATTCTATCTTAATATATTCAATTTTTAGATACCAGTGAACACACTTGTTCTGCTAATCCTCACAACTATAGTCCTTCTTTCAGTTCTAATTATAACTGACAAAATCATCACTCATTCAATCCTCATCATAATACTGACAATGATGATGCACATATTGAAACTGTTCCTAGACGTAGTACTAGGATCAGATCAAGGCCTTGTGGGATGAATGATTTGGTTGTAAATTCGGTCTGTGTTTATAATACACGTTCACCTATATTTTCTACTGCACATATGAGTTTTATGATACAACTGTTAGAGATATAAGAACCACATTCTGATAAATAGGCATGCAACAATAAGCATTGGGTTTAGGCCATGCAAGCTGAGCTTGATGCTCTTAATGCTAATCACACTTGGGATCTAGTCTCTTTGCGCAAGGGAAAGAAATATTTTGGATCTAAGTGGGTTTACAAGTTTAAGTGCTGGGCAGATGGATCACTTGAACGTTACAAGGCCAGATTAGTGGCAAAGAGTTATTCTCAGATTGAAGGAGTTGACTACTTTGACTGTTTCTCACATGTTGCTAAATAGGTCATTGTGAGGCTTTTTCCAGCAATCACTTCTCTTAAGGGATGACATTTTCACTAGATTGATGTTAATAATGCATTCCTTCAAGGAAATATCACCGAGGAGATATACATGATACTATCCCAAGGTTACAACAAGGTTTTGCCTGGCCAGGTTTGCAAGCTTAGAAGATCTCTTTATGGCCTTAAACAGGCATCCAGAGAATGGAATGCTGAGTTCACTAAACATCTTGTCTTCGTCAGATTCAAGCAATCAAAGCATGGACACTGTATGTTCATAAAATCTTCTGCTTATCTATGTTGATGTCTTGATAATAGGGGATTTAGAAACTGAGATTAGTTCTTCTAAAGACTATTTGCATGTCCTACTCACCATCAAGGACTTAGGTCATGCTAAATATTTTCTGAGCATCTAAATAGCTATAACAAGTGAAGGTATTTTCCATAGTCTGAACAAATACATCGCTGATCTAATCAGTGATCTTAACCTAGTTGAATGCAAAGCAATGTTTGCCCCTCTTCCAACTTCCTGGAAGGTTCAAGATGCTTCCTCTCCTCTTTTAAATGATCCAGGACCTTATATGAGGCTTTTGTATGTGTCATTTACTAGAACTGATATCACCATTTCACTCAGTTTGTGAAGAAACCTACTGAGCATAATTGGAGAGCTGTTGTTCATATTGCTAGATATCTAAAAGGATGCTCAACTCATGGTTTATTCTTTCTTGCAGCCTCATCCAGTTCTCTATTAGCATTTTGTGATGATGATTGGAATACATTCATGATCACAAGAAGATCAGCGACATACTATTGTATTTTCTTGAGGGATTCATTAATTTCTTGGAAATCTAAGAAACAAAATACTATCGGCAAATCATCAGGTGAATCTGAATATAGATCAATGTCCATGACAGTTTCTGAGCTTAAATTGATTTCCTACTTAGTGACTGATCTACTATCAATTTACACTCCATATTCTTCTTGAATGTGACAGCATTGCTGCATGCACATCACTCGTAACCTGGTGTTTCATGAGAGGACCAAACTTATTGAAATAGACTGCCAATATGTTCGAGATGCATAAAATAAAAACTTCATCAATCCTCTTCCTGTATTTTCTCATTCCCAATTGGGCTTCACTATAAGCTCCTTTCTCCTGCCGTTGGTGAAGGAATATTTCACATATGCATCTGAGTAGCTTCCAGCAGCATTAGGTCAGCAGGATCAAATCAACAAACCAGAGGGATCAGGTCCTTATCAGGAAGTAAGCTCTTTTATGTAGTTTCAGATATTTATCAAAGTTAGTTGGGATGATTTTCAGTTGTTGACTGTTAGGTGATAGAGAGAGCCGTTGGATCAGTTGGTGGTTAGCTGAATAGAGAGATTAGTGTAGCCTATAAATAGCAACGTATAGCACTCAGTTTGCTCAAAGAATTGAATCAGAAATTTTCACCCAATCAGTATATTAATCCTTTCAGTTTTCAGTTCCCGAGCTTTGCTTAGTTTGCTCAGTATTTTCCGATTAGTTCAACTTGAAATCGGAACTCAGAATTTTGAGGCCCAACCAGTCTTACTGTATCACAATTCTGAACATAAACTAATGAAGTACAGAAAGAATATGGCTTGAAGAACAGGCAACTACGAAGTTCCAATAGTAGCAAACTTGGAACTTTACTTATCCGGACAACTTGATTGAGGTTTCTGTATAAGGTCAGGAAACATTGCCAAAAGAGAACCACATATGGAAATCAGTAAGGTACAGGCACTCGTACAGAAGCAGGCCCTGATTTCATATCCTCAAGAATTAGGTTCCGTAAAGACAATGCAACGGGACCTTCTTTACCTGCAAAGATCCAATTCAGAAGTAGTCAATACCAATGAAAACAAAATTTCCACAGCTCCACATTCTCTAATTGTAAGCACTACTGCATCATTAGGCAAATCAACTTTTCAGGCAAAAACTTCATTAAGTTGAGGGGTATTAAGGCTAAGAGATAATCTAGTAAAAGCATGAAATTTTTACCATCACCGATGATTTGTTCATCCCAATGCAACACAGAACGGACAAGAACTCCACTTCCAATTAGCATCATCTCCTCTGCTGCTTTCCCTTCCTTGACAGTTAACTTCTCTACTCTTATTCTCTTGAGCATTCCTTTGCTGACCAAATTTTCGGCAAGCTCCAAGACTCTCTTAGCTGTGCATCCACTGAGAATTTTCTCGAATTCAGGCATCACTAGTTCTTTTTGTTGTGTAACAAAGGCCACATTCATGTTAGGCCCTTCAGCTACAAACCCATCAAAATCCAGCCATATTGCAGCATATGCTTCATTCTCTTCGGCTTCCATCTTTAAAAGTGCATTAGGAAGGTAGTTCACGCTCTTCATGACAGCAAACTGAGGGGGTTTGATTGGAATTGACGAAGTTACTACCTTAATTCCACTGTAATCTGGTGGAGATTGATTTTGGATTACAATAGCATACAAAGCAGAATTGTGACAGCCTGATGGCGATAACTGGAAATCACCGGGTCCTGCTGAAAGCCAGTATCTTAGCGAACCTTTTCTGCACTTGGATGCACTGACCGTTTGTATGAGTATCCTTCTCACTCTCTCTCTTTCAAAGGGAAGTTTGATTTTAGCCATAGCAGACGATTTCACAAATCGGTCAAGGTGCTGGTCCAATTCATAGAGATATCTGGCATGGTGAGGTAATCAAATTGTCAAATACTATATTGTGAGTAACTTCAGCATATTTTCACCCCTTTTATCCCAGCATCATTTTCAATTGAACTTAAAAGAATTACAATAACTAATGAAGACTCTTCCCAAAAGAAAACCTCACACATTACTCAGGACTATGCTTGTGGAAACTAAATGAGTTAATGCAAATATAGTTGGCTAAAACACTATATGGTTATGAAAGAAATTTTAAACAATTCACAATGAATGGGAGGATCAAATGCTAAAAATAAGTCACGACACAATGGAGGCATAGTTAAAAGACATACATTTTAAACAAAAACCAAGGTGTTTAAGTTGCATATGATGTTTATACAACAACCCAGAAAGTTATTATAGGTGCATAAACAAGCTCCAAACCACACCAAACTCCAAAGCTAATAAGAATGCCTGAATGTAGATATTAGTTAGAATCCCAAACCCATCCATGATTGCAGCAGTGTCAAAAACTCCATGCCCTCTATGCACCATGTGATCATCCATGGGGATTAACATAGCAGATGGATCAGTCGTAATTCCACCAAAAACACTAGAGTACATAGCTAAATACTGCTCCTTGCTTTGGTAAGCCTCTCGACTTTTGCTTAACCTTTCAATTGCCTTCACAAACAACACACAAATGTATAAAACAATAAAATAAAGCTATAACTAGAAAACTGCACCATCCTAATTGAAGCTAAATACTGACAAAGTTTTTCCTTTAACTAATGTGCCATCATATCATAGGCGTGTGCCAACCAAAAACACTACAAAAATTCAGCCTTTCTTGCCAGTGGGCATATAGTTCAGCCAGATTTCTTCTTTCTTACTACCGGAATTTCATAGTTAGTTGGGAAATAGGTTTACAGTTTGAACTCATCGCCACCTTCAATGATAAAAGCACAGTAAAAGATCATTCTTGCTGGAAGCATACAAACCTCTGTGCAACTGAGGATAGGAACTTCAGATGCTATGGCAGATTCTACCTCTGCAATATGAGTAACAAGTTACAATACCAGTAAGATTTTTTCAGGAAAATCTGTAACGTATTGCATCCAAAATTAGTAGAATTAATATTTGAAAAAATGGTACATGGTCCTAAACCGAGCATAATACTCGTGATCAATTATTTCAACTACTGAACTTACTGGTGGAAGAATTCTTGATGCAAAATGATGATTTTGGTCGAATTTTAACAATCCCTGGTTGAAAATAGCAGAAGCCGTGTTTTGCAAAACCAAAACATGGTGAGACTGTTGGGGTTGAGAAAGAAGCCATTATTACGCCCGGAGATCAGAGAGTGCGATGATTACTGATGAAATTGTGAAAGATTAAGAATCAAAGTCAAAGGTATTGCCGGATTAAAATGATTGTGCCCAAACAAATTCGTAATGGGTACCGGGTGAAAGCAACAATTGCTCTCTACCTAACGGCCGAATACAATTATATACTACTTGCAGTCCCACTACAGCATAAACTAACAAATTGATTTTGGCATCAGCATCTTTTGACGATATATATCCACTTGTGAAAGCTTTTTCATAAATGATGTCAAGAATAGTGTCAAAAGTAGTAAATAGTGGTAAATTTAGAAATTCATCGGGGGTAAACTTGGTAGAATATACTACAGGACACCACTTTTTACCTCGCTTTTGGAAGGGATTTTTAGTGGTGCAGTAAAAAGTAAGTTTCTTACCTCGGTTAATAATTGAGGTAAAATGACTTTTTACCTCGATTAATGTGGGAAAAACATGGTAAAAGATTAATGTGCGACACCAATACCGAGAGACGTCTAACATCGGCTGATCCACCAGATGACCGACTGGTTGATATGTGTGCGACGTCGTTCAAGCTGACATTGCAATATATTGAGGCCAGCGTCGCAATTAACTCTGATTGACGTCACAAGTTTTGTAAGAATTCCATCGCATAAATGGTGATGTGGCACAAAGAGAAAACAACGTCGTTTGTTGAAGACCGACGATTGGCATAGATTTTGAGGGTTTTCCACGTGGTCTGCACGTGGCCAACAGAACGGTTTCGTTTGTTTTCGAGGACTTATGCGCCATGCAACGTCGTTTATTGTGATCATGGTTGTAACATCACAGGTTTGACAACGGCCGATCGAACAAAATAAGACGTCGTTTAGTAAGTCGGACGTCGACCATCGCGTATTCATGCCGGTGAGCTTAAATGAGCTTCTTGAGACGTCGATCATTATTATATATTGATGTCAGTGACCTATTGTGAGCATTTGCGAAGTCTGTCGTGTGGTATCAATCTCACCGAAGTGTAAAATTTTTTGGGGGCGATGTCAGACGCTACAAATTGAATTTAAAAATGAGAATTCATGAAAGTGTTAAAATTGAACACAAGATTGGACATAATACCGTTTACAAACATGAAGGAACCAACCATAAATTCAACACACAAAAGTGATTCCAAAATTCTCACAAAATGAACTATATCATTGATACTCAATATCAAGTATGTCTCAGTCTATATCAAGGTGTCAAAAAATACCTTGGAAAGTATCAATGGGCATTTTAGAGAATAATTTATGAAAATTACCGAAACCAAGTTTGTCATATAGTAGATGGAAGGAAATGTTGCAAATTCCTTACCATCATAAAAAGCGCTCAACTTTCACGTGCATCTTCCAAGAGTTTGATGGGATATGGTGTTTTGTCCTTGTCGAGGTACTATATGTAGTATTGTTATATCAATACAAACTTTGACAAAAGTATAATAATTCCTTATTCAATCAAATTGTGAAATAATTACATACCTTTTGTAGGTCAAATTCATTCTCCCTCACAAGGTTCACCAAATATTTCGTGAACCGCATGAAGTGGTAACGGCATTCCCAATTGGCCACTTATTTTTTATGCTGTGGGTACAATAAAATTTTACAAAGTTAGTTAGGTTCATTATTGGAATAACTTATATGTTCATTTTCATTCAATGAATTGTAAGTTCTTAGATTAAGAGAACTCCATTTAACTTTCTTATACTTGCTAATGAGTGGATCTGTCAACACCTTCTCAATGGTGTTTACAATTGCATCTGGCGGCTCTTGATGTGAAGGATCAAATCAAAACACTGTGTTCGTTGGAATAATAAGAACGACTACCAGTCAATGTTTCTAAAAATTTAAATGAGAATATGTCATCCTAGTAGTTTTTAAAAGTGAGCTAGAGAAAACATGTCATTTAGTATAGTTAACTCACTTTTCGTAATAGGGGGTGGTGTACATGGAATTGTCCGTAAGCATCAATCGGGCACTCAAATAAGCCAAACGGTTTTCCATTGAAACTCGTTCATATTCAATTTTTTTGGGCAAAGAAACCCTATCCACCCTTTACACCCAGTCTTGGAAAGCACGTGCAAAAACCTGTATAATTGGTTAATAGGCTAAATTGAACTGCCATAATAAGTTGTACGTCGACAAACAAATGTAATGACTAGTAATACTTACATTGATTGGAGTTACATCATGGGTGGAAGAACATTATTGAATTGGAACACGTTTTTAAAATCCTTCCCTCGGATTATTGGATCAGCCTTGTACCTAAAAATTCTTGCATCGTCTACAAGGACTTTGTACAAAGATAATGGTTGGTGTGTCATCACAATTATGCAAATGTTCTTGAGGGATCCATGCTTTACAGGATTGAATGGCGGCGGCTTGAATCTTGAGATGCGAGACTTGTTTGGTTTTGGATTTTCACTAGCAATGTTCAAATTTGCCAGGCTACCAATCCTTTTCTCAATCTACATGCAATTAACACAAATTCGTTATGTACACAATAGAAGTCGAGCCATATTATTAGTGCACAAAAATTGATGATTTAGTTTCGTAGTTGGTGTCTTCTTCTCCATGATGTCCACCCAACAAGGGGGCTATTCAACAAACATTCCTACTGCGTCATCCACCGTATTAGAGTCGAGTTATGTGAAAGGAATAATTAAACCATGTATGAGGCTCTTTGTCACAACGAAAACCACATTTCCCTTCATGAAAGGCTTATGATAATGCAAGTGTATAGACATGTACACCTTATATTCTGCTACGACATAGAATTCACCATCTACACACTCGGCAAGAAGTATGCACAATATATTATCTTACAAGAAGAGTCACTATGTTAGAAACAAGTCCAGGTACTTTTATTTATAGCAATGAACATGTAATATATTTTCTTTGTAGCATGTTGCATTTGCTTGCTTAAGATAATTCCACTCTTTGGCGATCGAATGCAACAGTGGGTGTCAAAGTCAAAGACTTCACAAGTGGTTGACTAACACCCTCGAGATGGTGTGCTGAGATTGTCAGTATAGAACTTGCTAGGATTCGCTCCAAATCTTGTGGCATTGTCCTCCCATTTGAATTTCGTGAGACATGTGCTTCTAGTTGGATCAATGTGCATTTCAAAGCACCAGTCTCTTTTTGTTGACTTTATAGTGAGGTTTACCTTAGGCGCTCTAGATTTTACAACATGTCCTTATGAGTAGCGAGAGTACCCACACCACGAACTCAAACCGGTGCTCTTTTTTGTCAATCACAACTCCCACTATATTATTTTTTTCCAATCTACACGAATTCTCCCGCTTAAAAAAGTTCCTCCTATAAGTGAAGAATTGTTTATCTCATATGCTCAATTTTACTATGAAATAAATGCATGTAGACCATTCCAATCGTCAAGTTGGAAAGCTTACAGTTTTCTTTGCAAATTCCTCCTCCTCTTTCGTGTGAAACTTATTACGGTTTTTCCCATAGCCTTTGTATACTTTAAGAAACTTCTCATATTGGGGAAGCCTCTCCGGGGATTAGGATACTGTTAAATTCTTAGCTTCCTTGTGGTACATTCCATACTCAAACTTATCCCATACTCGAGCCTATAACATGTCCTTCTTGATTGTTCTCGTTACTAGTGCTTACCCTTCCTAACTCATATTATGGCATAACTTACTTGTTGTTGCTACGACACTATGTTTTTCCTCTAGACCCTGTTGAAGGTGAAATATTACACTTAGAACCATCAAAAAATAAAAGGTAGAAACACGTTGAAAATGAAAAATGAACCCCGTATATCTGACATCAACAACACATCGATTATGCCTTATGGAAAATCATTTCAAACATGTTCGGCATCGCACTAGCCATCACGCTAAAGGAAGAGTACAATACATACAACTTCGGTAACACGTCGGTGCAATCGAATTGTTTACTGATAATTTGTTTGCAACGTCGTATATGCATAATCTTTCACTCAATTTCACCACATCGACTATTTTAAGTTATTACATTGCAAAATCTTACACTCATATAACGTAATTGAGGATAAACAAGATCATGTATACATTCATTTATAAGCAATTAGACCACTGATGTATATGCACATATATATATGCCATTGCATATTCTTCTATATTAATTCAAAATGTAATCATATATATATATACACACACACATAGGCAAACGTAAACAACTATACATTGTTCATCCGCTAACTTCCATGCAACAAAGCCCTTTCAAATCGATTCACTAATGAAGGCATTCTTAATTCTTGTATTGCAATTATTCTTCTTAGCAAACACATAATCCCAAGAAAATTTTGCATTGAAATCCCTCCACCGGTCATCAAAGAGTCTAATTGTCTTTCTCTTCAACATTGCCATATCATCACACTGAATCTCAAATGCAATCTGAACGACTTTCCAGAGCTTGGCCTTGTACGCATCTATACAAGCAGCCATGACTCATACAAAAAAAATCCACTTTGGTTCTTGCAATCATCCCCGCATAACTAGACCACTAATTTGTGTCATCACCAATTGGATTCCCAATGTAATCAAACTTCATTAGACATTTCATTCCTTTATCTACCATGTCGATCAATTTCTTGCACACGGCCTCGACCCTTCTTCTTCGATTTCGATCCATTGGCAACTCCCCTAAATTTGGATGTTTTCCTCTTGTTTGGGTTCACTACTATGACACCCATATAAACAAAAATAGTCACTAATCTATATTGGGGGGGTTATAAACTCGATCAAAATAGTATTACCATTTTAATTGACATATAAATTGAAATTGTGTACCCAAAGGTTATGCTCATATCAATGGACATTCAATAGCAAGTCTGTAAATTTAAAATAAACCAACCACTAGAAAATGTAATCTTTCATGTAACACATCACATATACATGCCTCTTTATGGGGGTGAATATAACAATACACATAATACCTTATAGGTTTTTTCATATCAAATAACCTTCATTAGCAAGTTATTACATATGCTATGAGCCAAACATTTTAAAAAATGCCATCTTTCAAGTGAACCAATAACCCTACATAATTCTTGGGCTTCAACAAAAAATAATGAATCTTTCAAACACTAGCACATTATCATTCACCACTCCTAAGAGATATTGATTCATAGCACATTTAAAATATGATCATCACATGAAAGAAAAATAGATTCTTACCACAATTTTGATCAACAGAATCCCTTACTATGGAGACCTTTAACTTGTAGTTTGAGGTTTCCTCTTTGCTTATATGGTAGAGTTGGCTGGGGATTTTATGAGCTTGAATCAATGGAGGAAAAGTGTGATGAGGATGATGTGATTTTGTGTATGGGAGAGGGAGGGGCACCATTTTTGGAATAAAAGTCCTTTCAAAGTGTATGGGTTGATTTTGGGGAAAGAATGACGCATTAAAACTTCTCATGCCAAAGGTTACAAAGGCGATCGACGGGTGTGAAACGTTGCACGTTAGTTGCCCAACAAATATAATGAGCTAGGTTAGGCCCATTAGACCAATTTATCTTGTATTTGTGACTTCGGTTCTGTTTATACTCGATGTTGAGTCATGCAAACTTCTAGCAATGTCGGTTGTTTTACTTGAGCCTAGACCCACATTAGGCCTCATGAAGGCACAATAAGGCCCACACAAACAAAAATACCCCAAGGGGGTCCCTAAACTCTCGGGGTTCGTGGAATCCACTGCCACAATTGTGTGCCTCATTGTGGTGACAAAGATATGACATACTATATTTACGTATTATTTACTTTGATAAATAATAAACTAATAGGGTTTCACGATTAGGGTTTTTCATCCTTCTACTTTTTAATTTTGGTTTTATAAGTTCAAAATGGAAGCGTAAACTGAGTAAATGTCTATTGCATGAGTAAAGATCTAACCTTTACCCATACAATTTGGTTTACAATAGAAGTCGCTATTGAGTTAACTTAAATACATGAGCATTGATTTGACCTTTACCCATCCGTGTTGGTATAGTTGACTTGATTAAATTAGTAAAGATTTCACATTTACCCATACGTGTTGGTTTAGAATAGAAACCTATACTTTTTGGACCTAAATTCATTACCCTTCCATGTTGGTTTACAATAAAAGTAGATTCATAGTTGACCTAATCCCAAGAGTAAGGTTTCTACCATTACCTATACGTGTTAGATTTATAGTAGAAGCCGACACACAATTAATACATGAGCAAAGATTTGAACTTTACCAATTAGTGTTGGTATACAATAGAAATCGAGACACAGTTAACCTGATTACATTATTAAAGATTTGACATATACCCATACATGTTGGTTTAGAATAGAAGTAGAGTCTTAGTTGACCTACTTCCATGAGTAAATTTTTGACATTTGCCATACGGGCAAAGGTTTACTATAGAAGCCGAGTCACAATTGACCTGATTACATTATTAAAGATTTAACATTTACCCATACCCGTTGACCTAATTACTTGAGTAAAGATTTAACCTTTTACCCATACCCGTTGGTTTTTGACTACATAGTTGACTTAAATTACATGAGCTAATATTTGATCATTACCTTTCCATGTTGGTATACAATAGAAGTCGAGACACAGTTGAACCGCTCCCTCACGAGCGTCGTTAAAAACAGGAGAGGAGGGCTGTTAGGGATCAAAGATAGAATTCGTAATGTTGCTCCCGTTCCTACTACTGCACTACCAATAATGGTAGATAGTGGTAAGTACCGGGGTCATTCACAGAGATGTTAGGAATCTAATAATCAACTAAACACAACCGTGATCGGGTTATCAATTCGACAACATGTCAGGAATAAACAACATTGTGAAAACAGTCATTGGGGGGATTTGTACTAAGAACTACTAGCATGCAAATGATCACGAGAATTGAAAATATAAACTAACACTCGGGAATATCTTCATAAGATGATTAATGTAATTGATTTAAACAAATACCAGAACTAAACCCTATTCTAATGTTTGTGACACATGGTACAGACAATGGTTAAACCTCCCCCTATCTGTCATATAAAGATGCGTGTATTAAATTTTCCATTAGCCTTGCCTCCGCAACTAGGGGAGTGCAACAACGACAGTGGCTCATTGTGCAGGTCTGATTCTCTGCCATGCGATTAAGTCCTGGGCGAAACACCACGAACGTACTACCTCTAGTCCTACAAAGGCAAAGGAAGTAGGCGTCTTATCGATGGCTCTAGGATAAACAAGATAATCCTAGTTCATTGGATTCAACACTTTTGGGCAAAAGAAAAATAAAAAGAATATATATTTGTGAACATATTTATTTGTTGTAGTGTTGTGGTTTGGCTATTTGAATAACAAAATATATATTTGGCATCTGGTTTAGTTTGTGAATAGGCTCTATTTGTGGACATGTTTATTTATTTATTTATTTGTATCCAATTTTACTAGGTAGATCATGGAAAAAAATCCGTCAAAGCGGAAAAATAAGTGTGCCTCCGCGGAAAGGAGTTTCTCCAAGTTGAAGTTGATTAAATCATACATTCGCTCTACCATGTCGCAAGATAGATTGAGTGGACTAGCTACACTTTCTATTGAGAATGAATTAGCTAAAGAGCTTGATTATAAGAGTTTGATTAGTGATTTTGCTTCTAAGAAAGCAAGTAGAGTTGTATTAAGTAACTGAAATTTTGTATCCTATTTTGGAGTTTAGTATTGTTTTTAATACCGTTAAATTAACTGTGTTTTAAGTGTATATGGGGCCTCTTTTTTTTGTTCGCTTCAGGCCCCAAAAAAGCTAGGACCGGCACTGTTCTTACGACGTCCCTAACGGATACCTTCTCAACACCATCGGGAGCGACGCCGACAACCTTCCTCGCGTGGCGACGCTGCTCCATTCCGCAAAAAAATCCACTTCCTTCCTCCCATCTGGCATTCTACGGACTGAACACGACTCCATTTCCGTTGTCGTCCTTCTCCGTCGCAAAAACCACTGATCTTGATGGCGCTGCGGAGGTAGAAACCAGAGCTCGAAAACATTCTTATCGGAGGTGAACCCTGACCAATTGAACTATCATTGGAGCCTCAAGATACTGCTACCGTGCCAAAAACTTGTACCCTTCAAAAATATTGAACTCATCGTCGAAGAATGTGGGAATCCCTAGCTCATCATTACCTCAACCAGTAAGCATTTCAATCATAGCCCGTCGATCTAAAGATAGTTTATTCGGTTGTCGTCATATTCTGTCTTTCTGTTTGATAATTGAAAATCTTATGAGCACCAGAATCATACATAGCTTTCTTGAGCTCAATAATAATTGATTACAAGATTTCTTGTATGATCATATCGTAGGCGGTTTGCTGAATGTTTTACCTAGGGGGAAATTTTAACTAAAAGTACTAAGCTAGCTATAAATAAGTGGAGTTTAGCTCCATTGCTATGTATGATTGTCAATTCGTAGCTAGCATTACCATTTGACTGACTATCGAGACGAATTTGCGACAGAAATGCTATATTCACAATGATATTTATGATAGAGTTATACTTGATTCACTGTGCAAATGACTTGAATCTCTTATGATACTATCAGATTGATAGATTTTTCATTGCAACTCTATATTTTATATTTAGATGAATTATAGTGAAACCTTCATGTCATGCATGCAGTAAGTTTTTAGTAAGTCCGGATTGTCCACTTTGTACAAAATGGTTTCTTATTTGGATTTTTAATAATGTAGAAAGTGAAAAGAGGTTCTTTCTTGGGTTGGTA
>JAULKJ010000009.1:4324528-4339673 GCA_032355405.1 Rubia balearica
GGTGGGCGGCCGATTACTGGGAATATTTCGACGGCTGGGAAGAATTCGGTGGCTGGGAAGGTGTCAGCCGGCGGTGGTGACTGTCCGGCTCGCGGCCGAGATGAATTCGATCCCGGCAGTGACGACGAGGAGGTAATGGAGATGAGAGTACGGGCGCCGGAGGTGATGATCCCAGCGGGGATGATGCTTCGGGGAGAGCAGAGTATGAAAACTGATATTTATAAAAGTCTGCATCCCGACTATTAAAGAAAATGTGAGACTCCAAATCAAAGAGTCTATATCCCTTCTTCTCGGCAGGATGCCCAAGAAACAGACAACGACGATTTCTTGGAGCAAACTTGTCACAGAATCTGGGAATATGTGAAGCAAAGCCTTGTAAGTTGGGGAGCAACTATAGAGTAACTCAAAAGGTGTGCGACCATTGAGATACTTCATCGGTGTCCAGTTCATCAGATATGTAGCTGTAAGAACAAACTCTGGGCAGGGTACGGCAGATCACGGTGATGGTGATCGGCGAGCGGCAGCAACTGGCGGATGGCAGCGTGTGAGGGAACGCATCGTCGGAAGGCGGCGGCGGCGGCCGCTGGAGGTCGGGAAAGCAGCGGAATTTTTCTTTAACGTTTCAGGATTTTAGGCTCTGATACCATTTAGAAAATAAGGGTAATAATGTGTGATTTTATTCATGCCCTGGAGTACATTATATAGAGGTACAAACACCATTACAGAAAAGGAAAAGGAATCTAAATATAATTGCAATTACAAGTAATATTCACATTAAAATATTTATTTCCTTTATACTCCTAATTCGTTACTATTCTCAAGTTGTCGAGAATGGAAGTTTTGACTAACAAAATTTGAGTACTCCCTCTGTCCCAACCCAAATTACCCACTAACTTTATGAAACTATTCTCTATCAAACTTTGATCGCATATTTGAATAGACATATGAGAAATAATATTATCGTATGTGATATTGTTTAATTTATCTTAACAAATAGTTTCTAAATATCAACTTTTTATTTACTATTATCGTACGTAGCTAAACATATTAACGGTCAAACATGTTTCTCGAACAGTGTGCAATGATTGGGCTGTAATTTGGGCTGAGACGGAGCGAGTATATTTTTGAAAATTGAAGTATGGATTCGGGGGAAAATTGTTCGGGTATTGATAGTTCCTGTGTGCATTTTGAGATGAGTGGTATTGATTTTGGAAATTCATGTATGAATGTGGGGAGTTCATATATAAATTGGGAGAGAAATTTGGAGAGCTTTGGAAATTTTCTGGATTTTAAAAATTATGATGAACATTCAAAATTGCCGACAAATTTTTGAAAGAAGAAGAATTCGGATTGACTTTATTTTTACCATTCGAAACTCTTCGTGAATCCATTTCAATTTATGGAAATGAAATTGAAATTTGGAGATAAATTTTTGAGAGAAACTATGGAGAAGAAGAAATGAAGGAGAAACTTTGGAATTGAAAGTTGTGTGAAAATCTTAGTTTCATTTGGCCCTTTTTATAGGCTAAAAAATTGGATGGAGTAAAAAAACAAAAAAATTAAATTACATCAGTTTTTTTTAATTACCGTTTGGACATGTTACGCCATCTGATTGTGCCACATGTCAAAACTGATTGCTGGCTGAGAGAATACAGCCATTGGGCCATATATAACAACCAAAGGTTGACACATGGCACAACAGCCTTTTTAAAACATTGTGACACGTGACCCTATAAAAAATACCACGTGTCATAACGCGTAAATTTTAAAATAAAAATAAAAGGGGCACTGATGACACATGTCCCAATTAGGACATGACATGTGGCAAGGCGGGAGACAAAAAAGGGTCCGCAAATCACGTGGGCTGGGAAACAAAATAAAAATTAGGCTTATTTCAATTTCCAGAAATCGAAGGTCGGTCTAAATTAATTAAGAGTACATTGAAACCCCCACTATGGGAATTCATGATTTAGGTGTGGTTTCAGTTTTGAATTGAAACCACTCGGAAGTTCCCCTGCACATTCTTTTATGTGGAGGTCAAATTTCTTCCATTACAAGGATATAATAGTTGTATTAGGTTTGTCGGAAACTTTGTCTATTATACACATTAAAAAATAAAACCATTATTAAAGTTACTCCCTCCGTTTCACTATGTTTGGTACCATAGGTTTAAATATTGTTCTTTGTGCAAGTTGAAATGTGTGGAGAGAATTGAATGAGAAGAGTAAAAAGTTTAACGAGTGATTGAGAATTATGTACTTTTTACCATAAAAGGAAATGTGATAATTTTAGAAAATTATACGAAAATGGTAGGTGTGTGAGTACATGTTTTTACCCAATTTACAGACAACGTTGGGGAGTATAATTTTTTTGTTAATTTCAAACTGCTCATTGCCACGGTCATACGAGGATTTAGGATCATCCTTTCTCGATGAGTCCTGCAAGCATTTAGAATAAAAATTTCATGCTAGATGCAATTCAAAATTTTCGCATTAGCACTTAGGAGTTGTTTGGTTCAAACGAAAAAGGGAAAGATATTCAAAAGGAGAAAGGAAAGGAATAACTGTTTAACGACCAGTGTTAATTGAATTCGAGCTCCAGCTCAAACTCGAATACTCTATGAGTTGGTTCAAGCACCCTCGAATTCGGTCAAACTTGAATTTGAGTTGAGTTTTGATATAGATGCTCGTAAACAGTTCGATTTTTTTACATCCCTAATGTGACAATGTTTAACCTCGTGAACAGTTCTGGTGTAAATGGAAAAAAACTGTTTACGACCAGCTCGGTCAAATTTCGACTTGAATTCCAATTTGTTCGAGCTTCGAGCTCGTAACGTATTCCAGCTCAAGCTCAAATCCAACTAATATTGCTCGTTAATCTTGTCGAGGTTACAGAGTCAACATATTATATATATA
Source organism: Rubia balearica (assembly GCA_032355405.1). Classification (NCBI taxonomy): domain Eukaryota; kingdom Viridiplantae; phylum Streptophyta; class Magnoliopsida; order Gentianales; family Rubiaceae; genus Rubia; species Rubia balearica. Next base: position 4,327,444 of record JAULKJ010000009.1, read on the forward strand.
TTACTAAATATAATATAATGTAATGTAAATAATATAATGTATTTATTCATGATTCGAGGTCGAACTAAATTAATTTCACTCAACCTTGAGGTGAATCATGATGTTACAGGTTCAATCATATGAAACTGCGCTGGAAATATTTAAACGAGTTGAACTCGAACAAAATTGTTTACCGCCGTAGTTAGGAATATAATGACGTTGGGAAAATTTAACCATAAAAATAGTCCACTTATTGTTGGATTGATAGATGCTCCTTTTAGCTCTCCCCAAAAATTCCATTCTACAAATGTAAAACAGTTACCTCACCTCTCATAAAAAGTTATGCTCGTACCTTGAATAAAGTAGACTTTCTCGAGGAGAGACAAGTGTAACATTTACTCAAATTGTACCCTAAGTTTATACATGTATCGACCTGGTAAATGTGGATAAAAATGTGCTTATGCAGGATGGAGAGTGAATCTGATCTGTTCATGGATGCATAATTTCTGGTCTTCCAAAGAATGAACTCAAATGGACATCAATATTTCGTTGAGTTCGAACCACAAAACTAAAGAACAGCCTCTAAGACACAGCCTAATACTTGCTTTGCTCTGCTTATATTGAAACTGAATCCATCAGAGTTATCTTAACCTGCGAAGTTGCAGGTCATGAATCAAATTGTGCTACCACGCTGTGGACCCAAAAGCAGAACGTATTAATCATTATTAACAATCAACTTCATAAGAGAAACCGAGATTGGCAATCTCATTATCACAAACAACAGAAATAACACACACAAACTTCTCAGAAGAATTAAAAAGTAATCTCACTATGAGACTGAATGACAATGGAGAAGGAAAAAAAATCTGAATGATGCATGGAAGAGAACATATCCATTACACTAGCAGACGGGGTCCCAAGTCCCATCAAAACATCCACATTAGCTATTTTGCCAGAATGACATTCTTTATTCCTTTGCCACCCAATCAAAGGGTGCAGAAGATCAGAGAAGGCAAGAGCATAGCTTTCATAGGACCATAGATCTCCCCTGCCACTTTTATATTGTAAATAGTTGTGCGGTCCAACACCAGCGTTTTTAAAAGATTCTAACATTGTGGGTGGGTAGTGAAATGGTATCAGAATTATATGATTAGATGTTCCTCTTCCTTCTATTGGAACAGATGGGTATTCTTTCTTCAATCATTATCCACTATGTTGATAAGGAACCTAGAGACGATGTGGCAATCCTCCATTAGCAAAGAAAAAGTTAAACTGACACTACCAGTGACAAGTGAACTGCGAAAAAAATTCCTGTCCACCTCCAAAAGTTTTTAAGTAATGATAAGAACAGGTTCTAGCCTTCTAGGTTCTCCCTTACACTACCATGGGCAAAAAAAACAGAAAAAAAAACAAGGACGTGTTTTTCCGTATACTACTTAAGACAGTTTGGCTCTAGATTTTTCAACTGCTGGACAAGAAATTCATGTCATGACTGCCTAATCATATTACTTGTTTATTACTTGTCTACCAACTCATGAACTTGGACAGAGATACACAGATTACATTGAACTATAAAGAGCACAACATATTATCACAGAAACTGCCTTCTTTATAGGCATCTATATTCTGGAGGGCTACTGTGAAACAAGTATCTCTTGCCTGTAGATGCCAAGGTTTATTATCAAACAATAGTTAAGTCATCGTAACTCCTAGAACAGTTTTTGTGGCATAATATTCAAGAGAAATGACATGAAGTTCTGTAATGCCTAGGCTAAGCATTAACATATTGGCCTTGAAGTTACAGAAGAGATGCACTTGGATTCAGAGCAACATATCTCAGATTGAGTCTGAGCACACAGATACTAACTGCACATACTCACACACAAACAAATAATGCAAAGAACTAAACCGACAAGGGAAACTGAGGGCACCAATCAGAACAGACAGGTAAATCAGGCATGCTACTTCATATTTAACTACTCTTTTTTCTGATAAATATAGAGCTCATCAGCAAATTTTGGAAGAAAAGAAGGAAAAGAGAAGTAGAAAAATATGGAATCAGCTGACCATATCATGAAGTTCCTGAAGCAGAATTGTGATCATCATCGCAAGAATCCCATCGCCTGATAAACATTTTTTAGAGTATTATCGGCTATTTCTGTAGCTTTTTTAGCACCTTCTGCCAAAACATTATCTAGATAACTTCCATCAGACATAATTTCCCCATATCGAACCTGAGCAATCATAAATTACTTAAGTGAGGCAGCAACAAATGAAAAGGACATTGATAGATAGATGCTTAAGTATTTGTAGCAATATATATATTACAACTAAAAGATAGTTATCATCAAGAAGAAGAGATTATTCTGCAAAGAAACTTAGTGCATATTTCTAGAAATATATAATACAAATAAAAAGCTAGTTATGATAGGAGCAAGAAATTATGCTGCAAATTACAGTCAGTATCACAGAAATTTCATTCGCTTGGGTTCATGTGCTAACCATTTTCAGCAATTTCAGGGACAATTTAGGTCCCAATACTTGGTACAGCCCTATTGGCTCGACAATTTGTGGGGTGGTAATAACTGTGTGCTATATCAGCACGAGTCTGGTTACACAAATTATTTACAGGGAACTATCCTATGGTGAGTTGAACAAAACTAGTAGAACAAAATACGTATCCAGAAAATATGGAAACTGACCAGCGTTGAAAGCGGGCATAATCATACAGATAATTTTCATGAGTTAACGTAAAACACTTTAGACCCCCTGCTCAGGATGTCAGTTCCGTCTTTTTTAACATGCCAGGTGCACATTGATAAGGTCACCACTTTATTCCATAATTCTTCCACTACATGGTTTGGCTGATTTTCATTAGTTATCGGGAACATAGTAAAACTTAAAACCAACAAATGCCAGAACCAGTGAAGAATCTCAGTTAAGTTAGTAGGCTTGTACAGAATAACCGGCGAGACTAGAAACCTAACAAATTCACCTCTTTACTAGCATTGGCATTTCCGTCAAAATCCCTGGCTTCACATATGATCATGGTTGTTGTCTAACTGGGGACTCAGAACTGGAACCTGGATAGGAAGTAAGTGATCAATCAGAGCATCTGTCAGAACAGGTTTGAAAGTTCCCCAGGTCATACTTCCGCATTCTTCCGCCACTTCCTGCGTAAATAAGCACATTAATTGCAATACCAGTACATTTGTCCTCAGCATCTATATTCATTTATGCCTGTATGTGTAGTATAGATCATCAAATTATTTCAATTCAGTCATTCACAGAACAAGAGTTGTTCGATTACGCAACAAGATTGTGCAACATAACTTCATAGGAGAGTGATTCCACAACAAACATTGAGAAAGTGATTTAACAGTAACAGCAGTTTATGTCCCAATCTGATCTAGCTTGTAACACCTTAAACAGGGAGGGAATTAAGGGTTCAATACAAGTCATCATACCTTCATCAGCCTTACAGTCTACTATCAGACATAAATCCATTACAGCAATGGTAACAATCTAAAGAAGAAAGTTTAGACGATGATCTTTGACCCACATAAGAAAGCAACAAGGACAACAAAAATGGTGAGAAGACGTTTTAACTTTCAAACCACAAAATTAATTACAGGGACAAGTTTTACCCCTGCCACAATCTGATAAATCGACAAAAGATTATTGCATTCGGGTCTCTCGGCATTATCAAATTCCAATCTGTGTAGTAATCCAGAGAAAAGCAATACCAAGAAATACGACATGAAGCTTGCCAGGAGATAATGGAAGTGCCAAAGATTCGCTAAGACAATTCCAAACAAAAGAGAGATGTTATCACTGATCAGATATATACAGAACAAAATACCAACCCTGAAGATGAGTCGGTCTTGCAACGCTTTATTTTGTTTGCAATTACCTGAAGAATGCAAGATACATTTATCCTGGTTAAATACTCCATAGTAAGCAATTTTCATAGGTAAAAATATCGTCTATTGAACCAATTAGCACAAAAAAGCGCATATATCCTGGTACATGCTCATTTAATTATTTACAGGATCTAATACAGCACTTTATTTATGCCACGGAATTGCAACAGTCTCTTCCTTTCTTATTAGCACAAACATAATGAAGTAGTAGCTCATGGTGCTGTTCTCTACAGAGTCTATCCCAATTTAACATAAAAAAATAAAGAGAGTTTGACTTCACAAAAATAAAATAAAAAATGGCACATCGCAGCTTTAAAGCATGTTACTCACATCTTTTGGATCAAGCAAATTTATTCGAGACAGATCAGAAGGTGATGACTTGGACATCTGCAAAAAATGTCAAACCATAGCACCGAGATAATTCAAGAAGCTAGTCAAAAATAAGTTTGACAAGCAAAACAGACATATATAGTTGCATCACACAAGCAGAACACACTACTAAGCAATCCAAAATTTTGAAATTTTTATGTGAGCACAAGATAAACATATTATTTTCCACATTAATTTAGAGAAAGGAATTCTTGTAAGTAATACATCAATCCCAGAAATTGACAAAGGGAGGGACTGAAAGTATATTTTTTCAAAGTAAGCGCATCAGATGTAAAGCAGTTTGATGTAACTAAGAAATAGTAGAGAAAGTGGAAGAATATAGGGTTGAATAGCTATTCCCCAGGGCAATAAACCAAGTGCAAGACAATTAGGACAAGTTTGATAGAACGAATTATTAGGTAATTAAATATATGGAAGGTTTCTTCAACTCTTTTTAAAGTTTGTTCATATAAAGGCAAAACCTAAGCCATGAGATAAGAACCATGCATGTTCGAGTAATCTCGCATGGATACATAAGATGGGTACCAAGAGATTATGGTTCAGCCTCGTTCTCCTTCGCATGATTATTCTTTTGAAAAGGAAAACTCAACAGATAGGGGTCCTTAGGTCTCATTTTCCAGTAGGTGGTAGAGCCAACTTCTCCCTTCATTTAACAGAAACAAAAGAATGGGGGGAAATGAACTTTCATGCAAATCATGCCTTATCTTTTAATCATCCCATTTAAATATGGAAGAAAAAGAAAGTTCAACACTAAAACATAAAGTCAGAGAAGCTAACAACCTTACAAAGACCATTTGTTAGGGACATTACTCGAGCTCCAGTAGGAGGAATAAGGGCTTCAGGAACCTAAAATTTGTGCAGTGCGCTCTTGTTAAGGCAATAAACACACATTAAATAAGCACGGCCCGATTCAGGCACCAAAGAAGAGAGTTCACCTTTAAAATTGCACCACCTCGCCTGTAACAAAAACTGGAATTAGCGTCAAGCATGGCTAGTGCCGGAAAAAAAATGAAATGAAACCACATTCCAAATCCTAGACCGTAAAGTACAGTTGTCTCCAACATTAATTAGTTCATTCCTTACCCTCCCAATTTCTTCCACTTCTTTCCACCATATAGATAGTTGAAACGTTCTGCAAGGTCTCTAGTTAACTCCAGATGTTGCTTCTGATCGTCCCCAACTGGGACATAATCAGACTGCAGACAGATGCTGCAATTTATCAGAATTATGCATATTCAGGGAATTATCATTAACAAGGATTTGTATCAGAGACATAATAAAAGACGAAGGGTCAACTTTTTGCATGACAGAGAATTGTAATTGTGGGCACAGTTAAAATAGTCAACATAATAGGATCAAACAACTAAGCATCATAGCCTTTAATTCTTCTGAATCTCGAGGTTAAACTTAAACTTTTTGTAAGCAATACATTCATCATCACAGATAACTTTTATCTACATTTAAACAAAGATGTCATGTCGACAGTAGAAAACCTGATAGAGTAAAATATCAGAAGCCATCAGCACAGGATAAGTCAGCAAAGCAACTCCAACATTTTCATCTCCCTGCAGAGAGTAGAAATAACGAGGTTGTTTATGGGACACGACCACCAAATAATTAGAATATATATAAGACTGCTTACCATGTTAAACTGAGTTGTACCAAGAGTTAAGACTGCAAAGATGTAGATGAGAAGGGTGGAGAGAGGGGAGTAGATTCAAAACCTGATTATTAAATACCTTTTAATTTTTAATTTACATACTCCCTTCATCCCACTCTAAATTGCTTATTTACTTTTTCACGGTCTTTAATGAGCATGTTTGACCGTAAATATCTCTAGTTACTTATAATAATGTCGCATATAAAATTGATATTTAGAAAATAGATGTTAAGATAAATCTAACAATATCTCAAAAAGTAAATAAGCAATTTAGAATGGGAAGTAGGGGAGTAGTAGAATCTGCCATCTTGGTTTTTCTTAAAAGTTGCACAACAAATGGATATAATTAAATCATCACGGTCCTGGAAAACATTTGCTTTAAAGTATTTTAAATTTACACACACAAAAAAAAAAGGTCACTTGTTTTCCATATAGCTAGATAACATTGCTTATTCTCTACACTTAATTGTTTAAAACAACTTTGTCCATCCATTTATGTGCATTATTATACAAAATTGGATTGCAATAAACATGTGGGGATCTTTGAAGCATATATATACCTCCTTCAGGGATTTCTCCTTAAATTGGATCATTCTGTTGAGCCAACCAATGGGTGTTGCAGAACTCAGCAACCACATCATTTCTACATGAGCACGAACATGAGATTGCACAAAAACTGATGCCTAAGGATGGAAACCATAAACACAGGTATGATCTTCTGGAAGTATTTCAACCTTTCTTAACAGTATATGAGAGCGCAATCAGAGCACCAAACCTTGGAGGTGTCCACTCCACATGCCAAATAAATGGCTGCCGTTTCTTTCGTCACTCTTGATAGTTGTTGGGTATCATAAGGCAAGGTTATCTACAGGGAAGAAAGATGTTCTACATCATCATAATTGTGAAAAAATGGTTCGTAAGGTGCAGTATATCTCAGACTCAAAAATTGTTCACTCCCCACATAGACAACTTTACATGCTGTTATAAAGTTGCTGGTTAGAGACTTATGTACTCTTAATATAGCAAACTGTATACTGCTAAAGAGTATTAATAATAGTGAGAAGAATCAGGCAAACTGTCGATCAACAATCTGCAGTTAAAGATATTAATGAAATATCAGAACATACCGCGTGGAGGTCGACGATGAAGAAGAGAGTATCATATGTATTCTGCAAAAGTAAACAATGTTGATAGTTAAAAAATTTAAATAAAAAAACACTCATACAATTAGCCAAATTAAGTGACTGATTAGTTAAAAAGAATAATGTTATACAATATCAAACTGCTCTAGCAAGTGATCTTTGAGAGCTATAAAGGGATCACCAAACATTATGAAAGCCAACTAAAGAATGGCTTGACACCGTGGAGGCGTGGACAATGAAGCCATGGAACCCAAGTCTCATGCTGATTGTGATGTTCAATTTATAGTACTTTATTGCTGGGAACAAAATGATAATTTTCCAGAAAGAAAAGTAACTAAACACGTACTAATCACTTTTCTTTTTGTAAGCTACATGGATCCATCATTTTTCCTAGTTTTTAGATAGAACAGCAAAAGCAATTCATCAGCTAAAAGGTATCCAGCCTGTTTCCTGAGGGCAAGTCTTCGTAGATAATCCAGGTATCCACAAAACCATAACACACTAAAAAGTGAATAAATGACTAGCTTTCTGCAAAAGGACTACTCCCTCCGCCCTCCTATAAGTGTCTTACTTGCCTTATTTGGTGTTTCTCTATTAGTGTCTTACTTCCATTTTTGGTCAAAAAACTGATGTGAAAAATAAAGATATAATAATTTTTAGTCCACAAATAATATTTATGCTAATTCAACTACTTTTTTTAAAAAAAAATTATGGTAAGACGGTTATAAAGGAAGGAGTAGCAATATTTATTAATGGTATGAAACTCCATCAAATATCACATTTAAAATCACCTGCAAATCAACCCAATTTTTTATGGCACCAAGATAATTTCCTAGGTGTATGGATCCAGTAGGCTGGACACCCGAGACAATTCTTTTCCTGCAGAAAAAAAAAAGGATGAAGAAGGAACATTTTTCAACTTGAGAACCCGGAAATTTTTCAATAAGAAAAACAGAATACACCACTTCAGATTACACAATTTCTCCAAGTGGTACTCTTAAAAGTTAAAAGGGCTTATCACAACTCTTCCTGATCCCCCCCCACCACCCATGTATAATAAACATATGCCGAAAAACACAAAAGTGCAAAATTTCACAATGGGGACCTCCCCTTAGAGCCGAAATAAAATTAAACGTAGGGACAATGTTTTGGTTTGTCTCCAAAGGGTTTTTGTTTAATTTGATGTTGATTAAACTTCATTTTTTCCTGTTTTATGTGTTTCTTCCTCTGATATATGCGACGTTGCTACGCTATCTGCCACAACTCGGTTCATGAGATTGCAGTGCGACGTCACATATTCTTATTTCCAGTAGCTTATTCTTCATTTTGTGACATCGTACTATTATCGCGTGACCTTTGGTATGACCGAAATGTTACCAACATCGCATTATAACATCTATGTGTAGAATTGTTATGCATATGCGAATGTGGTCTTGTGTCGGTCATGTCTTTAGCTTTACCAACCAATGTGTGAAGTCGTAAGTACATGCCAGCCATCCCACTGCTTTGGGCTGACATGCACCCGCGAAGGTATTGCCGACGCCGCTCCTTGCATTCCATAGGGCGGTTCAAACTTAACATTTTCCCTTTTGATGTAGGACTAATGGCTGGAGAAGGATCGTCTAATCTAGCCCCTTTTAGGTATTTCACCAACGTGTGTATGTGTGTGTGTGTGTGTATATATATATATATATATTTACTAGCTAACACATCTTCACACCTTACAATAAATAATACTTTTGGTTTTTGTACAAATCACCGCACAACGTCGGAGCAACCCAGAGCTTGTTTTCTTCGACCTTGATCTCATACAATGGATTTTGATAGCCCACTTTTCCACTGCACTCTCAAGCAGCAGAACTTTGAGAAAACTCCTACTTTGGTAAAACTTTTTAAATAAATTTAATTCGTTGACAGTTGCATTGACAGTTGCATATATATATATATATGTATGTATACATATGTAAATATATGTGTGTGTGTGTGTGTATGTGTGCATATTTCTACTTAATATTTTTTTATGTGACTCGGTACATCCCGTGTGAGATTGTACCACTCTTGCCCACTGAGAAGACCCACGTAGTGCTGAGGTACTACGGGAAAGAGTGGCATATGAACTACTCGGGGCAAGGTAAGATCAAGGCCCTTTACACAAAGGGTTTTGGCAAGTTCCTTAGGGGGAAAAACCTACGCATAGGGGACACCTTATTGTTTGAAAGGACGGCCTTGTAGTATTTCAGAACCCATATAAACAGCTCGTGCCCGAGAAAGCTCCAAGACACGGGTTTTGCAGATCAGCATGGTACGTGCAATCAGAAGAGGCAATGACGGCTCCAAGACACATGCTATGAAATTTAGCACAAACTTTACAAGCAGCACGATGCAGGACCAAGCTCCGGGACTCAGGGTTTGCAAAACTACACTCCTTGTGCAAGCAGTTAGCACTGAAGCACCCTTCCAAGTTACAGTCTGTGCTGATACGCATGGACCGTATTGCACGAATCATGCAAAAATTCATGGGCATGCACGTCTCGCACCTAGGGTTTAAGAGTTGGACTTTTGGCCTTTTTCTCTCTTCACTATATAAAGGCCTAATTCTTCTATATTAAAGAGAGGATGGCTGTATTTATTCTGGATCTAGTTTTTCACACACACACACACACACACACTCTCTCTCTCTCTCTCTCTCTCTTCTCATTCATATCACATTCCCATGACATTTAATTCATTAAATTTCATGGGTTTGATCCTAGTAACTTAATTTATGACTTGAAGATATTTGTAAGCATGATTTGATATTACATTTGTGAGACTTCAAGATTCATATTTATTTATGTTGCTATTAATTGTCATACTTACTTTGTGCTTTAATTTATAGTTATAATCTATGTATTGGATGTGATTAGGATGTACAACTATTTAGATTCTTGCATGGTTTAGAGCTAGACTTTGAATTTAGCCTGGGAGTGTTACATTATCAAACTTTCTTGTAGGCTCGTGAGCACTGGTGGGTAACACGAAACTTGTGAGATGTCGGGGTGGTAATAGGATGATATTGATAATTTTATTAATCATTCCCGGTGTTTAGAAGCATCGGGCAATCGGGTCGGGTTTTGTTAAATTCCTAAACGGGGGTATCACGATTAATACATAGAGCTAGGTTCTTAGTTTGTGGAAACTAAGCATTGGGTCTTGTAGCTAATGTCCTAAGTGGCGCAAGATGGACTTAGGATGGGTATTCACAGTAGAGGTCTCGATGATCTATTCTACTAAAGGGTTTAATATGCTACTGACGCAAGGCATTGACCTTTAAGCGCGATCTTATTGACCCTGGTAGTGGGGGTTAGAGGTGGCACTGGGTAGCGCATCTCTAGCTATGTGAGGAGGATGTGAGATGTTAAAGAGGGGGCAAAATCAGCTGTGTGATAGACAGTGGGAGTTCTCGGGAAATTAACACCTCCACATCATTTGATATAGCAACTAGATAGATGTATAGTTCTTTAATGTGAATAGAGGTCTAGGATCAAATATTTTGTGCCAATCATGTGATGCAGATACCCCTAAGGCTAGTTATCATTATTTTAACCTCGTTTAGTTGTATGCTAGTGATTGCTAACTCTTCTCAACACAAAACCCCCCTTTACGTTTGCTATTTTTAACACACACTTGGGGTGACGCTTGAGGGTGAATTCTGTGACGCTATCTATTGAACCTATTTATCTCTATGGATGACACTCGTACTTGCCACATCCTACTTTATAGTAGATAGGAGTAAGAATAAGAGCAACAATATAAATATATATCTTTGACTGTGGTTCTGCGGGTTTCTAACTACACCTTCAGGGTCCTTTTAAATTTTGGCAACATTACCAGGGATTTAGGGCGTGTTTGATTGATAGCTAGCTTAGTTAGTTAGTTGAGTAGATTTTTGTTTTTATTTGTGCTTTTGTAGTTTTTTCTTTGAGTTCTTGTTTGCTTTCTTAAATTATTCTCACGTGGTTGCTAGTTTTTTTTAAGGACGAGCAATGTTTATCTCCTTGTTTATGCTACATATATGTATCACTAACTTAGGATCCCTATATTGCTTATTGACCCGCCACCTCACAGAGTCGCTAAATCAATCAAGTAGTGAGAAATCCACTAATTGAACGAGAGGAGGTTGTCAAAGATAATATTTGTAATGTTGCTCTCGTTCTTACTACTACAATACCAAGAATGGTAGATAGTGGCAAGTACTGGGGTCATCCACAAAAATGTTAGAAATCTAATAATTAATTATACACAACCGTGATTGGGTCATCAATCTGACCACGTGTTAGGAACAATTAGTGTTGGTAAAACAAGCATTGGGGGGTTTTTATAACTAAAACTACTAGCATGAATATGATCACGATAATGAACTATATAAACTAGCACTCAGAGAATATTTGCGTAACATGATTAACGTCATTTCGGTCATCGATTTCATCACATACAACTTTAAGCCTACTCTAGTGTTTATGAAATATGGTGTGATCGATGGTCAACACTTACCCATACCTGTCATATAGGGTGCGCACATATTCTTCCATCGGCACCATATCCATAATTAGGAAAGTGTAACGGCGGCCCTGCTTGCCATGCAGCTCTGGGTCTCCCTTGTGTTATTATGTCCCGGGCACTACACCACGAATGTTTCTCACTAGTCCTAAAATGGAAAAGGGGAAGAAGCACCTTATTGGAGGCTCTAAGGTTGCAAAGCTAACCCTAGTATGCTACTCTATCTATCTCAACCCGCTACCTTTCAGACCAACTTGTTGGCTTACTAGTCCATGGTTGATCATAACATTAACAACAGCAACCTACGTGCGCACACCCACGTGGATCCAGACCCATCATTACCCTAAACGCATCTAGAATTCCCTCCCCAGGGGGTATCAATACTGCGGAAATATGAAAGTAGAATTTGGTGTGTGCTAACTAAGTGTGACAATCATGAAATTCACAAATATTATGAACAAGCCAACATAATATCACAAATCACATAGAAATATGTCCATCTAAGAAATCTCACAAAATAAACATTAATACATGAATACAAATATAATCCCCAAGTGAATTCCCTACTCCCTAAGTATTGAACCTAAGTATTGCATT
>JAULKJ010000009.1:4360925-4373027 GCA_032355405.1 Rubia balearica
TTACACGCTGTGTGTGTGTGTGTGTGTGTTTTCGTTTGCTCACTGGGTATAGGTTAGGTACATTCAAAATTTGATAAAATAAGATATCTCATTAGTTTATAGCTTTTCTTGTTTTAGTTAATGGTCGCTAGATGTAATTGATGTAACAAGATTTATGACAAGCCTTTCCTGTAATGTGTATTTTGTATTAGATTGAGACAATGGAACGTTTGCTTAAGGATGATGATGAGCAATCTCTTGACTCAGAGTTCTGTAAGAAGCTTGCAAGGGCTTTCAAGTACGAAACCTCTCTCTTGTAACTTTAGTTGATGGAGTGGTTATATTGTTTATTATTGTGTGAGTGGTAACCTCGTTATCATATTAAAAATTACAGTCACTCTGAAGGTCGTGCGGGAAAACCAGTTGTGAAGTGGACTGAGGTATCCTTCTCGTCTGTCTGAGATTGGAAAGTTCTGAGTTGATCTGTCGTGTTGAACTTTTATTTGAATCAATGGCTGGTCATTTATTAGGTCCAGAATTGGTTTCTAAGCAAGCAGCCAATTGACGTGTCTAAAGAGGGAGAAGATGAGACTGCCCAAATATTACCCACTGTTGCGGAGGCTTGCTCCTTTGTTGAGAACAGTGATACTCGCAAGACGGCAAAAGGTGCACATACAACAATTGATGTGTTGAAAATTTTCATAGAGTTTAATGTTCTCTTTATACCGATATGTTTACATGTTCTACCGAAAATGAAATTTTCATCCAGGAGTTCTCTTTTTATTTGTTCAATTGTTATTTTTTCTGTGTCAAACTAAAATGTGTTAAAAATTATTCTAAGATATATAATGACCACATCACGCAACTATCGTGATTTATGATAGCAAATACTCCATTTTTCAGTGTTGATCACTGCAGGTAAAAGAGTTTTCAAACTGCCAAAGCTGGAATTTGAGGCAAAATCATCAAAAGATGGAACATGGTAATATAACTTGAGCGATCTCTCCGACCACCCCCTATCCCTTCCCCGGGGGTGGACTTTAGTAACCAGGAAGATGGCTTCTTACCTTGTCTTCTCCAACCACCCCTACCCCTTCCCCCTGGGGTGGACTTTTGTAACCGTCAGATGGCTTCTTACCGTGTCTTCTTTGACTGGATAATACATGTTGTCATATGGCACTGTCAGTTTCAATTTGTTTTTAGAACATGCTGCAATTAATCTTGCTGTTTTTTGTTGCACGTAGAGTGTAGAACAGTAAAGTATAGTTATGGACTGTTGGGTAATATGTATCAATTAATACACACTGGCCAGCATTATGTATGTGCATCAGTAATAGTCCCAACTCTTCTTTTGGATTTTATTTAACCCTTTAGAAATCACAGTGGAAGCAAACTGTGTATTTACTGTCTCTGTGATAAAGTCTGTAGCAGGAATCGCAATTTGGTCTGACTTCTTGTATGCATGATCCTCCATAGGTATGATATTGATACGTTTCTGGCTCACAGACTTCTTGATTCAGGAGATGCAGCAAGTCCTTTTTTTTTATGAAATCATTTTATGACTTTGATAAGTATGTAAATTTATTATCCCTAGACTGTAAGTGAATGTACGTCTGTCCTACATCTGAGATCTTGATTCTTTGTCAGTAATATTTTCAAGTTAGATTTGTATTTTTATTCGCTGTTTAGTGGCAACATAAATCCAATAATCCAATTCGTTTGGTTTCTCTTCAGCCACAAGGCATTGAGTTGGTCTTATATTTCATGAGACACTACATTTGTTTGGCTTCCATCGCAAAAGAATGTTTAAGGTGTCTGCTAGTGTAGACTTGTCTCTCATGTTTGATGGTTTCATCTTATACAGGAAGTACTTGTTAGATTTGATGAGTTTAAGAAGGATCAAGATGAATGGGTAAATATAATGAATGCAGTACGCCAACGGTCGATTACATTGGAAGACTTTGAATGCCAGATTGTGAAGGTTGGAGAAACTGCATTATGTTTTCAGGTACACCTCTCATATTTATATAGATGGTGCTAGGGCCAGGCTAGATTGTGAAACTGCTAAATAGGGAGCAAGATGATGTTATAGTTGAACTCCATAACCTTGTTAGCGATATCTTCAGGGAAAGGTCATAGGGTGGAGTTAAGATGAATCATTTTTCTTTTCTCAGTGTAACAAATGGACTGACTGAATTTCTTATTCTTGCTTTCAACTTCCATCAGGAGCAGAATGATATAGCAAGATATTTTGAAGTTGAAATTACGGATATCCATAGAAAGGTGCATGACGTGAGAGGCTGTAGATGCCTTTTCACAATCCGGTACATCCATGATAACATTACGGTAAATCAATGGCCGACTGTTGTACTATTTTTGTTCAAAGTTTAGGTACACGTGTTGTATTTTCCAGCTCACATCTGCAGTTACTTCTTCTCATTGCAGGATAAAGTTCAACTGAAGAGATTGTGTTTTCAGCCAAGTATATTAGACCCTTGAAAGATTTATATTAGAAACTTGCGTGAAGTAATGTACATGTATGAAGTTGTTAGGTATGCCAAAGCATTTTGTCAGATTCCGCCATTTTTGTTATGTTGAGCTTCTCTTATTACTGAGTAGACCAGAATATTGCTGAAGTGTAGCTCATGAATCCAATAGTTGTGCTATGTCAACTAATTTTAACGATGAGATATGTTAACCAAATGGGAACTTTGTCGTTTAGACTGAACTTTTGTGTTTCCCTGATTCATTTGATGTTTTTTTAAAACGGAAAGGGTCTGAATTGAAGATACAGCACTTGTAAAGAACTGCTTCCGCAGAACTTTCAGCAAATCTTGGACCATGAGCACTTGCACCCACAAAGCCTTAATTGTAACTTTAAAACCCATTTTTCCAATTAAGCCTCACCAAACAGATTTTCACTCACAGTCATGCAGCATGTCTCATCCTCAAATTTCTTCTACGTCATTATATATTGGAATATATCCAAATATATACAAATATAACTATATATAATTGAATAAATGTCAATATAATCCTAAGATTATTAAACCTACAAAAATAACCCTAACTAG
This sequence comes from Rubia balearica, assembly GCA_032355405.1. Classification (NCBI taxonomy): domain Eukaryota; kingdom Viridiplantae; phylum Streptophyta; class Magnoliopsida; order Gentianales; family Rubiaceae; genus Rubia; species Rubia balearica. Next base: position 4,363,979 of record JAULKJ010000009.1, read on the forward strand.
TTGATGATAGTGCCAATATAATTCTTTGGTGGACATTTCGGCGCTGACCGTGCTTTTCTAGCCATTGACCCCCCTAAAATGACAAAAATTCCTTCGGACCAAAAGGTGAATTTGGGTGGACCTTATCCACTATTGAACCGCTGCCGGACCAGTTAGAGTTATATCAATACATTATGAAAACTGATGGGGTTAAATAACACATTCCTGAAACTTATAGGTTACTCCCTCCGTCCCACTTTAAACTTCCTAGTTTCCTTTTTGAGATGTCCTACTATAAACTTCTTAATTCTAAACTTTCTAAATTTAGGCATAAACATGTGGTCATAACTCTTTCTTTCATTTGATTTATGTAGGTCCACTCTCATCACCCATAAAAAAGATGCCACATATACTTGTCTTTAAATTTGAGCAAAAAGCAATTAGGAGTTTAAAGTGGGACGGAGGGAGTATATTAGAACGTTCGTAAAAGTGTAGGGTTATACAACACATACTATAAAAGTAAAGTGTATGGTAATACAATAGGCTTTCTTAAACGTGCGACCACAACATCATATGCACCGTTATCACATCATAACACCATCATATAGACTATAAAATTTGACATCATAACAGCCTCATTCAAATTAAACACCACTATCACATATCCTAGTCTCATTTCAAAAACCATTAACATTAAAAACCCTAGGTCGAAAAACACACCAAAATAACAGCTACACACACAACACTAAACGTCATCCAATCATCAATCTGGACTAAAAACAACAAAATAAACAAAATATCACCGGAAGCCCTATATTTTATAACATACTCCTATACTGCATATCTCTTTCATATGACAAGAAGCAAAAGAAAATCACCGAAGCAAACTCAATATTGCATTAATCTAGTGAATTAAGGGAAATTTAAGATGAAGATACCATTTTTTAAGAGTTCCCGCACCTCCACTTCAACATCCGTTGCGTCGACCCCGCAAAGCTCCTCCTTCGCTGCCAGAACCATACTCTGGAACGTCGGCGATCGGTAGAAGAGGTTGAAATTGTGGTTGCGTGCGGTTGATGCTGATTTTGTGCTGATATAACATTATGTTTTTATAGTATGTGCTGATATAACCCTACGCGTTTTACGAATGTTCTAATATAATCCTATAAGTTTTCAAAATGTGCTGATTTAACCCTAATACTTTTCTATGCATAGATGTGCATGACCCGTGTTAGGGGCTTTTGCACAGGTCGTGTAAATTTGCAAGAACCGTACTAGTCACTTTGCACAGGTCGCGTAAAGTTTGGTTGGGCTCATGCAAAGGCTTATGCCGATCGGTGGCTAGCCGGCTGGTTCGGCCGGTTTACACCATCTTCTGTTCTTGACCTTCTTGAAATTCAAATCCATTTTTTGGGCTCATTTAATCTACTACCATGCATTGGAGTCCGTGACCTTCAATCTACTACCATCCTTGCAAATGACCTTCGATATCTCCTGCCATGTTTGTGAATGACCTTCAAATATCTTCTATCTCCCTTGCAGAGATGGCTTTCTAAAAAGTGATGAAAAAGTACTCACGAGCAACCTCCTTGTAAGATCAGAAAGGAAAATCTAGGTGTTCGTGAATACAAAGTGTCCATTATCTTCAATTAAGTCTAAAAAACTTGGGATTTAGAAAAGAAAACCAATAATGGTCATGTAAACCTAATTGAAACTAGTAATCAACCAAAGAAAACATGATAATAAATATGCCAAATGCATTGGTTAACGCATGCATACTGATACCCATCAGTAAACATACCTAAATCTAGCAATCTATCATGCAAAATATAATAAAAGAGATGTTAAATGCCTTAGGAAATACATGCATTTGACGTCTTATCAGTAAGTGAAGAACAACCTAACAAGAAAAGGGGTAAGGATAACGCCGATTCGCATATGCCTAGAAAACCGCCAGCCTTGTGACACATGCGGACGGCCCACCTACTTAGTTCAAATCAAAAGATAAATAGAATATTGCGGTTTCGTATACGCTAAAAAAATCCAGCCATGCGACATAAGAAAATGTATTTTTACCATGGAGAGGAGATTGCAGCTTCACACGAGCATGGAAAATATCCATCCTCGCGACAAAAGTAAACCTCGACCCAATCTATAGCCAACAAAGACCCGACACTCAATACGTCCCAAAAATAACCACCAATAATTTTAATAATAAAAATAATAAATGCCATTGCAACTTAGATCACAAATAATTACATACCAAAACAAACTACAATAACTAGTGACCCATTCCCTTCACTATACCAGCTTCTGCATCTAAGATTCTCTAGTTTCCATAGCATATTTGGGTAAACTTCATCCCATATAGAACCGCAAGCCTACATACGACACTTATACTTGACATAATAAGATTTACGGAAAAGAATTGGTCCACATTCTGTCCTTCCTAGCTGAATAATCATTAGATGTACGGAATATGCATAAGCCTCTAGGTCCTGTTTCAAGTCAATCACTTCTTGTTCCAAACACCGAACGCGGTCATTCAACCACCCCTCATGGGGATTCTTATAAAGAAGCTCACAAATATCATAGTGAAGTTTAGCATTAACTTCCTACTGATTCCTCAGTATTCCTTGCAGTTCTTGACACCGTCTCTTTAACCGAACGTAGAAAACTTATCCAACATCAAGTTGTCCCTCTAGTCAACTAAAAATTTGCGTTCTTCATCACAACGCACCCTTCATACCCGCACCTCAACATTTAATCGATAGAATTCAACATCTAGTTTTCCATTTTATGAGCGATCTCATCAAGATAACCAGTCTCCTTTAATAATATATCTTCCAATATATCACTTTCTCAGAATTTATTCGTAAAGCATTTGTCCATTCATCCACGAGTGTCATAACAGCTATTAACCCGAAATAGCCCCAACAATCTTTGAAAACATAATTTTTATCCGACAATGTAAAGACCTTACACTTTTTTTTAACCCTAGTAGATATCCCATAACTATTAAGAACCCCATAGAATTGATCTAAATCTAATACACATAGAGTAATTTCATTAGTTAGTTATAAGATTCATCCACACAAGGAACATTTTTAGGATCCGTTCGAGATAACCCAGTAGATAAAGCCAATGCTTTAGGATGAACACGTATCGCAATGACCTCTGCAGAAGGTTCCCCTACCTATATACCATAAACTCAAAAATAACGATTGACCTAAGTAAGAACAAATAATATAGATTCATTGAGGTTGCATATAAAACCAACCAAACCTAGGATAGAAATTTACCCTACCTTAGAATTAGTGAATATATCACCAAAATTAGTACTCTGCAACTCATCTCCAATAGTTTCGGCAATAGTCTCATTGTATAGTGCACCATTAGCCTTATGAGGATTAGAAAGGACCCCACCCAGGTTTACATTGCATCCCTCCAAGTCAACTAAATTAAGAAGTTTACCCATCTCCTCAAGCACCCTAATAAGTCTAAATTTTTCACCCAAACCCCGTAGAATTTGAAGAACCCCACTATCAACAATAGCCCTAGATTTTCTAATGCATCATCCAGAACATGTGCCTCACCCAAACTAGTGACCTCTAAGTTGGGGTTTTACTCACGAAGTCGGAGCAAAGCCCCATGACACCCAACCTCAGCCATTTTAACATACATATTTGAGAATAAACTATGAAATTACCTAGTACCTACAATTTGTTAACCAATACAGAGACATAGTCTGAACAAGCAGGACCACTCTCTTTTAAACACCTAATTCCCTCATGTAGTAATAAAATAATCCCATCCTTCTTCTTACAAGCAGCATGCAGCCTATTTATCTCATCTCTTGGCTTATTATCAAATGGTGCCATTGGAGAATCTATTGAGCCCAATCGCCTCTTCAATTTTTTCCCTTTGCTGACATAACAAACAGCAAGTTGTGTAGCCTTAGTTAATGCCTCTTCAACCTGCTCCATTAAACTAAACAACAAGGGATTAAAATCCCAAACAATTGTTTAAGAAAACAACATACCTTCCTTGCAGAACTATAAGTCATAGTTATACCACTAGAAACCTTAATCACAATGTCCTGGGTTTTCATCAATTTAAGAGAAACTTTCCTATATTCCCCTTCCACATCAAGCCAACACTTAGTCCTTCCACGATCCTCCCTTAAGTGGTTGTCTTCTTGACAGATAACAAATGTGCTGTCATCTTGATCATAAGGTAAGGGTTTTATTAAAACACAAAAACTTACGGCTGCAAGATAAATAAACCTTCAATAAAGTCACACAGGTGTAAATTTATAAAACTAAAACAAAAAGATACCCTGAGAACCAATAGAACACCTAACTTTTACAATATTAGCTCGCATTTTCCTTAGGAAATATTGCATTTTCTTCCACTTCATTCCTCGATCTAGTTAATGTTCTCATTCCATATTGGCATTGCTCTTTGATCCGAACATCTCACATATATGAATTTATCTTCCCAATCTCCATAATCATCATGGGAAATTTTTACAATTTAAACACTTTCAATAACCGTCATGAATAGTACCATAGACTCACTAACATTCATTTCACATAACCTATAGTAAGCACTAAACTGTGACACGCTGAAATTAATAGCTATTTCACTGCATAAAAGTTTAAAACCAGTCAGCATGGCTGCTCTCGAAGGTCATATCTGAGATAAAACAAAACCATAAGCTTCAGAAACACTCATAAAATAATCAAGTACAGGGCGTGACAAACCACACTGCAACTGAAATAATATTATTATCATTTTAGTAAATCTAAATCAACTAGCATAAGAAAACTATTGCAAGATGATAAGTTCAGTACTTAACCACCATCATACATTGAAAAATTACCCTACAGTTTTGGTCCAGTAACGACAACCTTCCGAAAAAGAAAAAAACTTAGAAGTCCAGTTATACTTTCTTATTCTTATCCAAGCAGCCAATGCCTACTCCACTGATATCTTATTACTTCGTCAAATCATTACCGCAGCTCCATACATATTAACCACTTTGTTTTTTTAGGGGGAGGATGGTTATGGTATACACCTCCCCTATTCATGTGAATTATTAAGTAAAGATAACATCTCATGCCCAGCGAACTAAGTAAATGAGTGTTCGCTGGAGAAGAACGAGAACCTTGTTAAGAACAACACCTCGTTTAAAGCAAGCCATCCTGAGTGATCCTAGAAGAGAGAGTGATTCTCATATATAACCACGCCCCTATAACTATGATCTAGGAACATGGTCCATGACCCGCAAGGATTGTGGAATACATTAGTCATAAATAGGTGATCCTAGCAGCATAAAAGATAATAGCATTTTTCAGAGATTACTCATATATCGAATACATAGTAACTTAGGCATTAGAGGGAGATCCCGAGGAACGATCAGAACCTTATTATACAAGAGTCATAGAGCTTGCATGAAACACTGTGCTAATTCCAGGTATTTTGATGGTCCAGAAGAAATCTCCCACATCACTTAGCCCTGCAAATAATTATACTGATCAGTTTTCTCATTCAGTCAGATTAAGCCCTCGATGTGGAAAAAGATTTAGCATTCTAATGGAGGAGCAGGATACCGACTCTAAGGATCTTGCTGATTCAAGTTCTCAAGTGCTCAGGCAAGATAAGGAAAGTACCTTATCTCTAATTCTGGTGAACCTCAAACCTGTAAAGAGAATAAAAAGGACACAAAAGCAACAATCTTTTATGATTAATAAGACCATTGGAACTAAATGCCTAATCTAAAATATTAGGGGTATAGAGACTTCACTAAATATACTCAATAAACTAATCAACATCAATAAAATACAGCTGCTATGTGTGTTTTAACCGTAACATAAGAATGATTTAATACACATATAGAGTGAAATTTAGTTATGATAATTCCAGTAGCTCCCTAGTAAATAATATTTGGATCATATGGAATGATATTTTTTTTAGTTTGTGTTGGAAAAAGAAACATCTCAATTCACTAAAGAAACAATTAGTGATCGTAATTTTAAAACTAGTATGAAAATTGATTTCATTTATGCTGCAACAAACAGAAAAGATAGGAAACTCGATGGTCTAATCTCTAACTAATAACTGGCCCTATCAGGTTACTTATTGGGTACTTTAATGCATAAACAAACATCCAAGAGTATAAAGAACCTAGTAAGCCTAACACTAAGAGCATCAGAGATTTTTTCCAATTTCATAAGCCATAATTAGCTAGCTAATATCTTCACAGTAGGAAACACATTTACATGGAAAAAATGGTAGATCACCCCTTACAATTTAAAGGTTAGACAGAGGATTAGCTGAGAGTGACTGTTTACTCACATTCCCTAACATCTCAATCCACACATTAAACAAACCCATATCAGACCACAACCCTCTAATCCTAACAATAGGCAGTGATTTCCTTTCGCATCCTAAGCCATTTAGGTTTTTAGAAGTTTGGACAACCAGAACAGACATTAAACAAGTAATTCAAAGGAACTGGTGCCAGCATATCCTTGAATCTGGAATGGTCGAATTGTTTTAAAAACTGAAGAAACTTAAGATAGAACTTTAAAAATGGAACAAAGACAGTTTTGGAGACATTAATGGCAACATTAAGGCAGCATATAAAACCCTTAAATTACATGATATTAACTGTGATTCTATTCCCTCCACTCAAGATCTAATATATTAAAACAAGCCTTATTGCTCAAAACCCTAAATGAGACTACAAGAGACAACACCTGTTACCTCGATTCTACAAAGGTTGTTACCTCAGTTTTCAGCCCTGAAAAAACTAAAGTAAATGTATATGAAGAAAAAGGTGTATTTTTTACCTTGGGTCATAACCGAGACCTTGGGTTTGAACCAACTTCGGAAGGTTATATGACCGACGTCAGTCAACAGTAGTCGGCCGACAATGGATGATCAAACCTATGACATCGCTGAAGAAGACATCGACATATACATGAAAGTGACATTGAATATAGCATGAATGTATATGATTGGTTAGGAAAATTTGTGATGTTGTCCAAGATGACGTCATTGTAATGAAAAGAGACGTCACAGATCATGAAAAAAAATTGAACACTGATGTAGAACGGTGAGTAATACGACATCATTTTCTAAGGTCGATGTTGCAAAAATTCCGTAACATGAAACGTCGCTATAGTGTCTCTTTGGGAGTGAAATTGAGTGACGTCGTGAATGAATCAGTTAGGCATCATTTCTCGTACAGTTTTATAATATTTAATATTTGATGGTATAATGAATCATTGACCACTAGCAATCAAATTTTATTTACAAAAATAGCCATTACCAATATATTAAAATACAAAAAATGCTTTGAATAACTATCATTATCCTATTACAGCAGATACATATTTAATAATGGATGTTAAAATAATAAATTCGAGAGCGTACGGCATAATTCTTAAGATAAAATGCAAGAAATCAACATCGTAAAATGCAAGAAAGCAACATCGTAAGGAGAAATGATCGAAGTCACAGTGACCGAATAACCAACGACTTTGGATATTCATATGTGTTCCAGTCAATTCCTGCTAATACGACTTCGGTAACCATTCGGTTATATCTTGTACTTGATGATGCATTGACCGACGTCGCACATTCAACCTGTGTACTAAAATTTGATTAATTTCCAAAATCCACCCTAATATCAACCTTTTTGCTCACTCCTTAAAAACATGTCATGATATTGGGAACAAAATCAATATACACTACATAACATGTAATGTAGTCAACATACTTAATAAAATATTCAATCATTGTTGAATTGGACAAAAAACATATAGATCAAAGGTATATTCATAAAATTGCTAAATGAACATGGAATGGAAGGAAAGTTACCTCAAATAATTTGAACCTGTAGATACTACATCCTAGATTACTTGTTTATGTCTGGGGAGTAGATTGGGTTAAGTAGTTGAAATGTTATGAATGGAGAGGAAGGTGTAGAGTTGGGGTAGTAGGAAGTCATGTGTTGGAGATGAGAAATGAATATCTCTTGTTGCTGAATATGATATACAAAGAGATGGGATTGGGGGAAAATTTTGTTGAAAATTTCTGCTAAAAAATTCCGTTTCCCACTGGAAATTTCATTTTAATTGACATTGGTATAGTCGGTTAATAGTTCAGTATTTTCAAACGGTATGCGACGTCGTTCATATGGGCAAAAGTGTAATTTTTGAAAATAGTCGTACCAAACTTGCTTTAGGATTGCAGGCCCTCCCGATGACCTTTTCAAAATAACAGAAACAAAATCTCTTGTACGTGCCAATAACAATTTGTTATCTCTAATTTCGTGTTTAGACTTCTCCTAATTCTTTGTAGGGACTTGAGTGCAAAAAATGAAAAAATTCACCGGTAGTCCGAAACTCAAATACGATAATTCTGAAAATAGCCTTGGTCACTCACAACTTTGACACGATGGCGGTATTAGAAATACTGGTCTTAAAATCCCCAGATACACTTCGAGGAGATCATCCAATATGATCCTTGTAAATATGCATATAATTAATCATCTACAATATACTGTAGACCTAGTACTAGTACTTTCTTAGAAAATATGGACATAATTTCATTAGGTATTTATTTCATAAAGGACATGGCATATGTAATTTCATTTGATTCTATTCAGTGGAAATTATCGTTCTCAGAGCGCTGATAGTAAGTGTTTGAACATAATGCTTTGGAATATAACGCACGATAACCCCTGTTCGCACCTCCGTTGGACAGTACGCATATACTCCATTCAGACAGTATGCATATTCATAAGTTCGCACCTATGTAGCAAGAATTCGAGGAAGTTGGGGGTCATAGCGGAGTTTTCTTAAATTTTTATCTTACACTGTTTAAGGAGATTGATGTCCCATTCCATTGACCAAAGCATGACAATATTGGAAATTCGTTCTCAATACTTGGGGAATCAGGGTAAGTGTATCATCGGTTTTACATTGCAACTGCTTGTACTTTGTTGGAGGGACGTGTTTGGAACAACTGAAAAGTAATCCGGCACAAAAATTGGATT